>VMDO01004417.1:0-125988 GCA_007922755.1 Pedetes capensis
GTAAGGCTGAGTGCTACTATGTGGCATTTCTGTTCTGACTTGATAGTTCTAAAATAACTTCTAATTTAAGCGTGACACTTTTCACAGTTTTATGTGAATGTCTATTTCCTGGAGCAGTGATGATATGAAAACCTCGAGAACACTAATGAGACTGACTAAATACTTAATTGGAAGGGGCCTATTTTTAACCATTCGTTTTCTTTTTAAAATATATTTTATTAATGTTAGAGGCATAGCCCTAATATAGTGTCTTAACTGACGGTGATAAAGCTTTTATGTGGTAGCATAATGGGGAGCTGATGTCATTACAAATGTTGCCAGGCCACCTTAAATGAAATATGTGTAGGTTTTAATATACTTGGTGATAGCAAAGGCCATTTGTACATGCAGAGACTGTAAGTCCATGAGTGTTGGAATCAAACGTACTCCTCTCTGCACCATTTAAATATTAATGTCAATAGTAGGGCCTGACATCATGACTTACTAAGTGCACGTGTATTCTGCCTTCCTCCCTCTGATCCTGCAAGTGACCTATTTTTCTTGCTTTATTTTTTTAACAGCAGGTTCAGATCTGTTCCCCTTCAGTCGCCCAGGCTTCTGAAAGGAGAGGCTCTGACTAGCGAGTCTATAAAGAACTGCTAAAAGGGCTGTGAAGGGAGCAGAATTAAGTGCTTGGTGACTGACTGCATGTACGTGGTATCTGAATCACACTGGAAATGCATTAAAAAGTCCATCATTAAACCACCAAGATAAAGACAGCTATTGCCCTGTGTGTGTAGGGATATGATCGAATCAGTTTGTTCCCACGCTGACTGAAACAACATTTTTCCGCAATCAAGGATAAGAGGAACAGAACAGACTCCATGGTGTTAGTGCACAAGGAGGCCTAGGCACAACTCTAACTTATGTTTTTGTTTTTTTAACAGATGAAGTCAGACAACTGATCTTTAGGGGATCTAAGCCATAGCTGAAAAAGTGTAGCTCAGCGCCTTTAGATTCTGAACAGGCAGAATATGGTTGGTTTTCTCTATCGCCACTTCCGAAGGACACAGCTGAAGGCTTCGGCTGTACTTAGATACCTGAAAGATGACCATTCGGGGAGGCTCCAGATCTCACATTCTTTCCTTTGTTTCCCATTGCTGGGGAGGGGACCCAGGGCCTTGCTCATGCCAGGTGAGCACTCCACCCCCGAGCCCATTCTGCTTCTCTTTTCAGTTTGTCTTTTCTCTCCTACCTAACGTTGGAGGATCTCAGAAGGCCCATCAGCGTGTGGACAGATTGCCTCAGCTCTGGCCTCACGCTCCTCACTTCCTCAGCCTGGTGAAAATCATTTAACCTCACTGAACCTTGAAACTTGTCACATAGGGAAGACAACGGTCTGTCTTGCCTGGCTTGCGTAGCCATTGTGAGAACCAAATGAAGTAATATGTTAGAAATGGTTGGGTAACCGAAGTAGTACAGAAATGCAAGACAGATACCCTTAAATTATTATCCCAAGAAAGTCTCTATAACCAAATTTCTACATCGCTGATAATAAAAAAAAAGGACAAATATGTTTATTACTTCTGATTCACAGCTACTGGACTAGACCTGGAATGAAATAAAGGTGTTCTAGAGATGCAAGGCTTCTAAAGGAATCTCTGTAGCCTGGCCACCTCCAGAAAACATCCTGAGTGAAGGCCCGGGACCCAGACACTTGTCATGCTTCATCCATGACCATCTTAGAGCTCAGACTAATCTGAAGAACTGTCTAAGTCTAAACAAACTACATTTGATTCTACTTTTATTCTGACACACAAATCTCTACATTTTAAATTAAGTTTTAGAGTCCAAACTGGCTTAAGTTTTAAAAAGTATGAATGGCTAACTATGGGTTTTAGTTATGTCTTTGTTTCTTAGTCACAAACACTCTTCTGATTTCCCAGAAATGTGCCTCGCATGTTGTGTGACTACACGTGCACTTTAAGGAAGGCTGAGACTCAGTGGGTAGTAATTGGTGACACCTTCTAGCCTCAGCACCCGGTGAGTAATTTTAATGACTTTTGTAGATACAGGTCTACTCTGGACTTAATTTAGGTGAAGAGTATTGTGTAAGAGGGACTGGTCTGGGCTTTCCCACTCTGTGGCTTCATCTCCAGGGCCATCTGGTGTGACCTCAAAAACAGGGTAACAATGACATTCTCATGGACTGGTTCTACCCATCAAACCCCTAATCTCAGTGGCACTGGGTTCTATGAGCAAGTGACTCTCAGAACCACTAGAGGGCAACATCATGCCAGGTGATTCCCAGAAGCATGTAGGACGACTCACGGGTAAACACTGAGGTCTAAGATAACATGAAATAGTTCAGTGTGAATTATAAATTTCATTTGCTAATAACTGTAGCATCATTAAGTACTTCCCTAAAAGGTATTCATAATATAGTCTAACATCACATTCCAGCTAACCGTTTATTTCAGTTAACCAATACAAAACCACATCCAAAACTGTGAGAGTGACCGCGAAGCTAAATAAACAATCGAGTATTTTAAAGTTAGGGCACAGATAACCTTATTTGAAAAAAAAAAAATTGTGCAAAACACATTGCATGCATAAACACGTAAGAAAACATAAATCAAACGAACTGATGCCTCTACACATCATGCTCTCATGCATCCGCTGTAACCTCTGTCCATGCTAAAGCCCAACATTTCCAGGTTTTTATTCCTCTTACACTGGAGCCATCTAATCAGCAGCTGACTCTGAACGCATATGATCACCTCTGTGGGGTTTGAGTTTTAGTTCCCAAGGAAGAAATAAGTTATTTTTGGTCAAGTTTATTTTCTAGAGGGAAAGCCAACAGAAAACAATTGCTCTGGAAAGAAGGTAATAGCTACTTTGCAGAAGAGTTATCTTCTGATAGCGAGGCACATGTGCGCACATGCAATTATAGATACTCCTTTCAGCACACAGGGAACCCCCTTGTGGTTCAGACCGTCTCAGGCAGGATGAAATCATTCCAACTCTGAAAAAGGTGACCTCACCAAAAATGATGTAATCTTTTTGAAAGAAAGAGAAATAACACAAGCGTCTGTGTTACAATCTGAGGAACTCTGAGGGTGAAGTCATTTTCTAAAAATAATAATTTGGACAGCTTCATAAGGTATTTAGTATTTTTCCTTAAAAACCTTAGCAAGGGTCCTGTGCTCATGGACAGTTGCTGTTTTTAAAGGCTCTATTTCAATATACATAATCATAAACAGAAAGTAGGAGTCTGTCATGCCAGTAGATGGCTTTCTTGACTCAAAAGTATTTGGTAGGTAGTGTTTAATAAATAGATGGAAAAATATCTGTGTAATGAAGGACACTGGTTAGATATAAACATTTCAAGAGAATTAGTATTTTCTGTATCGTTTTCAACTCCATTCAAGCAGAAACGCACACTCACCAACTCCAACTCCTCTTCCTCGGACTGTACTCAGCACATAAGAGGAATAAGAGAGTTACTAAGACTGTCGTACTTGCAACAAAGTTTATTTCTTTAGAAAAACATGGTATTTGGACACTAGCAGTTGCTTAAAACTTTAAGGAGATGATTATATTCACAACAAAAGGAAACAGAAATGTCTCGTCTCCATACTTGTAGCTGGTTTCTCAAGAGAATGGAAAAGCCTTTTAAATTCTCTAGGGCTAGGACTTACAGCCCTGTTCCCCCACCTCCACCCGTGTGCTCTTCTGGCCTCTCCTTCACACGGCCACCTCCTGGGCCCTCACCATGACAGCAGTGCATCCTGGCACCCTCAGAATACTCCGTACTTACATCTGCCTCCTCCCATCAGCCCACCTGGTCTCCCAAGTCCATGAATCTCCTGCTACATTCTGGGCTCCCAGGGAGGCAGAAACTGCTGTGGGCTTTTTTCCCATGGCTAGCACAACGTCATGAAGCAGGAACTCAGATACTTGTTAATAAACGTGACAGTTTTACATAACAGTTTTATGTATGCTCATCATTTGCAAATATGGGAGAGCGATGTGGCAGTCCACTCCTGAAACAATTAGCCATTTAAAACCATATGACAGTCACAGAGTTGGACCCGACTCGAGGGCATCTAACATCATCATCATTTACAAATAACTGTTTTCGTATGAACAAAATAATTTTAGCGGCCTAAAACCATGCATATGAAGACAATGACCCTGGAGGAGAAATGAAGTGCTAGGTCATGAGTAACAAAGAAGTGAAGGAAACGTGTTTGCTCCTTTTCTTCTAAACATTTATACAATAGTGATTTGCTAGAAACAGCCTGCTCAGGTCCTCATGTTTTAAAGTAAGTTTCTGTCAATCTGTGCGGTGTCTTTCTAAGCTTATCTGACACGAAGCCCTAATGCTGGAGCAGGTTCTCTGCCAGTGAGTGGGGTGGAGGAGAGAGGCTGGTTATTCACCCTGCAAAATGATCCCTCAGCTTCTAACTGCTGCCTCAAAGTGGACAAAATGCTCTTTGGCTATTCTGCTGCACATGATAATGGGCGGTCTCCAACTACAGGACACACATCCAACTACTGTCGAACTGTGTGCGCGCGTGCGATCCAGAGTTCTGTCATGTGCAGTGATAAAGATGTGATAGTGCATCTGCCACGTTTTCAGTTTTCTGCAGAGGTATTTCATGATTTCTTTAAAAAAGAAAAAAGGCCAGATATAAATTCATTAAGTAGTTTCTAAATGTCTCAATGTAGTTTGTCTTTAAAAAGCACAGCTTACTAATAATTCTTACAGACATATTCCTGTGCTTTCAATGAACTCTGTCATTTATTTATTTCTGAAAGACAGCAGCAGGCACCACACTCCCGGTTCCTGAAAAGTGGGGTGAATGGCTTCCCAAATGCCTGGCCTCCTAAGCTCCTTTTCTGGGCATCCTTCTTTGCTGTGTGTGTATTTTAAACTTTTATCCTGAAACAACTTTAGATTTAGCAGCTGCAAAGAGAGCTCCCTCACACACCTCACCCAGCTTCCCCCAGGGTTTACCTCCCAAAGAAACAGGAAGCAATTGGTGAAGGTAAGAAGACAAGGCGAGCACTAATTAGGGCTCTGGACTTCCCTCCACGTCACCCTTCTTTCTACCAAGACCCTCTGGCTGAGGCGGGACCAGCTCCGGGACCCAGCATGTCTCTGCTGCCAAATACCCAGTCTCCTCTGGCCTGTGACACTTCCTCAGTACTTGTCTGTGCATGACCTCGGCACCTTCAAAGAATACCCCTCAGGTGCCGAGACAGCCTCTGCATTGGGTCTGTCGCAGTTACACACTGTGGGACAGGGCATGGGCTTCTGGAAGAATCCCACAGGAACAGGGCCTTCCGAGCACAGAGGCCATCGTTTCGTCTCCTGTTGAGTGATGTCAGTTGGTCCCCTAAGTTGAGGTCGTGTCTTCCAGGATTTGCCACCATAAAATCACGACTTTCTCTTCTGTGACAAATATTTGAGGCAAACGTTTTGAGGCTGCGTAAACACACCTTAAGCTTTTGCCCACTAACTGCAGGACTTACCTACTTGGCCTTGCCTACAACAATTATCACTGTACTGTGTGTTCTGAAGGTAGGTGACTGACTGACTGCCTTTCTTTCTTATTAATTAGATCTCTTCCTAAGAAAAAGCTGTCACGTCTTCCCTTATTAATTATTCAATCATTTACTTAAGCCAATAATGAACTCAGTACTTTCCATTCCTTGGCTTACACCCTCAAACTACTGCTATCTCCTTTGCCGACTGGCTCCCGGGACCCTTTGATGGGCCCTTCCTTGTTCTCTGCTCCTGGCTCACCTTGTACTTCCCTGCACCAGCTGCCCAACCAATCACTTCTGCAAGGGGGCCGGGGTCCTTGAATTAGAGAATGGTGTTTAGAAAGTAACATCAGCTCCCGGGCGTCATTACTTCCGACCTCAGCATCAGGTACACTAATTCACGTGTACACACAGCCTCATTATTTTCTCCTGTCTTCTGCTTGCTTTGGGTTCAGTTTGCTCTCAAGTTTACTGAAGTAAAAGCTTTAATTACTGAGTTGGGCCCTTTCCTCTTTTCCACCTTAAGCATTTAATGTTATAAAGTTCCTCCAAGCAGTAGTACTATTAGCTGGTCCTCAAAACTTTGACATGTTGTATTTTCACTTTAATTCAGCTATATGTACTTTTAAATTTCCCGGAAGACTGCTGTAGCCCACAGATTATTTGAAAGCGTGTTAATTTCTACACAGAAAATTTCCTGCTGTCTTTGTTATTGATTTCTGGTTCGATTTGGCTATAGCCAGAAGATAATATCTCTATGAGTTCAATTCTTTGAAACTGGTAGCGGCTGATTCTATGACACAGGATGATCTGTTCTGGTGAATGTCCCATGCACACTTGAGAAAAATGTGCTTCCTGCTGTTGCTGAGTGAAGCGTTCTATAAACGCCCCTTATATCAGGCTGGCTGAATGCTGCCTACATCATCTCTAGATCCTCACTGATTTTGTATTGACTACTGAGAGTGGTTGTTGACGACTCCAACTGTAATGGAAGACTGTTCCACTTCATTTTGCAGTTTTATCAGTTTTCACTTCACATACTTTGGCAGTCTCCAAAGACTACAGTAAGGCAAAGGGGAAAGCAAGTAAGTTTCCAGCAGAGAAACCTGGGAAGCTCGTCATCAACTCGGTAACCAGGTTAACCTCAGAAGGAGTCAGGCAGGATGCATCCTTGACGTGATGTGAGGAAAATGGCATCTTCGTTACATGGCCTTTGTCCCTCAAACCAATCACCCCAGGCTAATCGTAAGAAAAGTATCAGACAAATCTCAACCAAGAACTTTCTACAAAAGGGTGACCAGTGTGCCTCAAAACTGTTAAGGTCATGACCAGGAGGAAAGTCTGAGAAACTCTCCTCACCAAGGAGAGTCTAGGGAGACGTGACTGTGGACGAAATTTAGCATCCCGGATGGGATCCTGGGACAGGAAGAGATGGAGCTAAAAGCCAAGGCAACCTGAATGAGGAACAGCCTTTAGCTGACATCTTAATAAGGCACCATTCTGGGTCCATTCATTTTAACAAACCCGCCATATTAACAGAAAATTATTAATAGAAGAAACCGGGTTTAAGGGAACTTTCTGTATTATCTCTTTCTATAAAGTTAAAACGGTTCTAGAATAAAAAGTTTATAAAGGGTAGGAGAAAGGGAATTTTATCTGCATGTACTCCGTTTCCACCATCCCTCATGTCTGTGTAGAATGAAGTTGCTGCCGGCACCACATTCTTTCCACAAGACTTCAACATTTTTTATCGAGGAGGTCTGCTGGCAATCAGTTCCCATGGTTTTTGTTTGAGACAGTCTTTGTTTTACCTTCATTTTTGCTGGATACAAAATTCTGTTATTTTTTTAATTTCACACTAAGTGCGCTGCCCACTGTTCTGGCCAGAAGCGTGGTGGTGACTGTCATCTCTGTCCTGGGTGTAAGGCATCTCTTTTCTGGCTGTCTTTTCAGAGTTTCCCTTTGCCTCTTGCTAAGGTTAGCGGTCTGGATGTGTGTTTTTGTGTTTTGGTAGTGTTTATCCGACTGAGTGTTTGCAATTATTCCTTAGAGTATGACTCCTGCTCTTCTCTCGTCTGGAATTCCAATTACAGATACATTACAGGATTAGACCAAGTCCCACAGCTCTTGGATTCTTTTTTTGGTTGTTGCCATTTAGTTTTGTTTGGTCTTAACTCTTCCTTCTCTTCGCATTTCAGTTTGGGCATTTCCTACTGACAGACCCGTGGGGTTTTCCTCCTGCTGGATGTATAGTACAGGACTTTAGTGGGTTTTCTTCGGAACTGGACTGGGCTTAAACTTTATCCTGAAGCTGTAGCTACCACAGCTTCAAACTGTCTGGAAGCAGGGCCTGGGTTGTAGGTTTATTTCCCCAGTGACTGCCCCACTCTCCGTTCTGAACCACCCCCTCTGGGATTCGCCACAGGCCGTGGCGTTCTCAGTCACTGCCGCTCTGGTGGAGCAGCCCCACACCGTGGCTTCCTGCTCCTGCACCATGCTGAGGCACTGTTCCTTTTCCATTTCTCCAAACACAATCAGATTACACCCGTGCCCTAAGTGTGACAATGTTCCTCGTTCAATGGATCCAAGGGAAAACAAGGCCGCCAGGTGCTCAGGTTTTTCATTATGATGTTGAAATAACACAGTTTTCAGTTTTCTTTATCTACAAACAAAAACCTACTTCTTTGTTTTTGGACCCACGTGTAAGACTGAGATTAAGCCTTAACGGTCCTGCTTGTATTCCACACTATCTTGGACTAGGAGCAACCTTTAGCTCAGGTTTCTTGTTCTTACCTAGCTACAACCCCACTGAGAAGCAAATGAGAAAACACATATATGATGTTTTGGAATCTATGAAGCACGACCCAGAGGTAGAATTCTCACCCTAAGCCTAGCAGAGTCCCTTTCACTTAGCAAAACCACAAGCGGCAGGTTTAGCGACTGCACAGTTGAATGCACACCTGGCCATCACTCAGCACGCTAGTGGTCAAACAGCCGCTAAATTTAAAATGAGTTCAGAGGATCCTGGCACCACTGTGCACGCCAGAGGCTGAGGCAGGAAGAGCATGAGTTCGAGGTCAGAGGCATCCTGAACAATTTAGCGAGACCCTGTCTCAAGGAGATCGAAGGAGAGGGGGCTTAGGGGTGCGGCTCAGTGGTAGAGCCATTGCCCAGCATGTGCAAGGTCCTGGGTTCAATTCCCCAGTACTGCAAGAAAGAAAAAAAATAAAGGAACTGGAAAATTTATCTATTTGTATATTCTAAACGTTTTCTGCAAGAAGCTGAGGAAAATAAACACTCTGTTCTCCAGGCACAGGCTTGCGATTCGAGAGGAAACGAGGCCATTTCTCTACATCATCAAGGGGTGAAGTGGGGGGGGGCTGCACTTGTTAGAAAGTTAAACAGAAAGATTATTTGAGAAGGAGTAAGGAAAGAAATCAATTGGAGCATAATTCACTCAAGTTTTATGCATTCTTCCCTAGATAGTCTATAATAGCTCCCTTTTGGTATGTAGAATTTCCTAACAATTTAGTGTTTCTCTCACATAAAAGCATGTAATAGATTACGGAACATATGCAAAGAACAGAGAATAAATAAGTCATGTTTAATTTACAAACTTGGGAATGAAATCTCTAAGCAAACTTTTTAGCTTTACTTAAAATTAAGCACAATAACCTCTCCATATTTAGCTTTAAGTAATGAGTAAGCAAATTTACTTCCTATCTTTTCATTTGATTTTGTGCATTTATAGTAGACTTGTCTCTCCAAATGTTGATGCTGAATAGAAATATTCATGAGGAAGACATGTGGACTCTGTGGAGGTACAGGAAATTCCGAAGGCATATACAGGCTGACTGCGCGTCCAATGTGCATTTTAAAGAACGAGGCTAAGGACAGGATCCACTTACCAATGGGGGCATCACGCCCTTGCTTGCAGGGGGGATGACAACTCTCAGATCCGGTTTGCGACTGTTCATTCCAAGACTGCCACCCCCTGGGGGAGGGGGAGACTTTGTAGGCATGACTTTGCCTAAGCTATTTGCACCAGTATTTCCAAGCAAATTGGGAGAAGCTCTCGAGTTTACAAATCCATTCCCTAGGGGAAGAAGGGAAATAGTTATTAATGTGTGAACAATCATTAAAATACCTTAGACTACTCAATCTATAACAGTGCTAACTGCCCATAAAAATGTATTCTATTTTTTTAAAAACTACTAATTTTATAAACAAAACATAAAGTCGGCTTTACCTTGTATAACGTTTGCTGTTAATAGCAGAGACTTAATACCATGAATAGTGTTCTATTATTCCATTTTCAAAAGTGCTTGGTAGCCAAGTCTTCTCTATCATAGTACACAGATGTTAATTTAAGAGCACAGTATAAAATCAGTGTGTTCAAAAAAAAAAAAAAAATCAGTGTGTTCACTTAAGAATTCCATTACTAGTGTGTACTACACAGCCGACCAAGACCAAAATTCTCAGAATAGTCAACTAAGAGCTCCTAAAGGGCTGAACAGGCCTTCTGAACTCTATGGATGGAATTCAGCATTCCATGTCATCAATAGTTGCAACCATCTAAAATCAGGCAACAATGTAAAACTATCTTTACTACTGGGAAGTTAAAAAGATTTTAAACATCAATTACATGTAGAACCTTGTGTAGTTGGGAGGAGATAGGAAAAAACAAAAACAAAAACATCCAAAACAAAAAACAGCCAAACAAAAACAAATCATAGATGGTCTTCAAGTAGCTTTTCCTCTACTTAGCAAGAGGCACACACCACACAGGCACAAATATGCCAAAAGTACACCTAAGATATGAGCAAAAACAATCAACATAACTAAGGGAAACCACAAAACATCTGCAAGGCCACAGAACGTGAGCAATGACCACAGCATGTGGGCTAAATTAGAGACATCGTTGTCGGATTAACTACTGAGCACTCTGATAGGATGAAAGACACAGAAGAAAAGAGAAGGTGAGCCTAGTGGATACACAGGAGGAAATGTGGATAACACGGTGTGAGGAAGGGCTCACAGGGCACCCTGGAGAACCAAGCGCTCCAGACACCATCGGAAGGAAAGATGCACTTGTTCTGCTCTTTTCCTTAAGGTATAAAGCAAAGGAGGAAACTTGAAAATCAACCACAGATCAGCAGAGAGAGATGACAGGTCGCACACACATCCACACCCACTCGTACGCTGACGAACCCCTACGCTGAAGTACACACAAGGACGGACCAAAACTGAGTGTCTGTGTGCTTAACAATGGTCTAATATTCTTCCCAATAGTCTTACTCTGGGAAGACTGCTCTGGGAAGTGAAATGACTTGCTCCAATGTTTGGCCAATGTGATATAATCAACTCGTGGAATCCCAACCTGTGCATTTTCAAGTTTGGTGTCTGAATACTGAAGGTCAACGGAAAGAAAGGCAAGGCACGGCCCCACGGCCTGCTTCCCTAGCGGGCGTCTTTCAGAGGTGCAGAGCTCAGGTGACCACTACGGCTCTTCTCCTCCTCTCCCACTTTTTCCACCTCATTCCTATTGCTGTCTCTAAAATTTTCACCAGGTGACCTACTAGTTTTAATTCATCTGTGTGATTTAATCTTGCTGGGCTGTGGGGACTGGTGTTTCAGTTAACCTTATGAGGCTATTTCCGGCATTCTGCTTCCATTATCTTGAAGGGATGTGTGTTAAATCTGGGCTGAATCTCCTTTCCACACCCCACAGAGTAATTTCCTGTATCCTGTTAAGCTTCAGAAAGCAGTGCTATTCAAAAAACAACCTCTTCACCAGGCCATCCCCTGTGGCATAGTGTTCATCACAAGTTGGGCAAAGGTAATTGCTAATCCAGACATCTGGAGGATATAAAATGTTTACCAAATAATTTATTCATAATGAGAAGTTTTCATAGAAACTTTATACTGTGAGAAATATGAAAATGTTAAATTAATAAAATTTGCCTTAATGTATAATCACATGAACGTATATTTTGAATCTCTGGTACTTAGAAGACGATTTAATTGACTTGCATTTAAATCTGAAGGATAAAGCCGTATTTCCTCTCAATGACCTTATGAGATGATGCAAATGCACACTTTGGAGGAATACACCATCAAGAAGCATGAGTGCTATTTTTCCATGAGGGAATCTATGATGCTTTTTATATGGTAGGAGAGTAACCCAAGAGAATCATATTACAAGAAAGGGGATCTAAAAGCACAGTATCTTAGTGTAAGTCAGGAGTCTGCCAGTAGATAATGACTACAGGATGATGTAAGTGTCTGGTAACTTGCCAGGCTGAAGCTGAGATAATTTCTTATGCACGACTTCTTATTTTGTAGAGTGTAGCAATATGCTTAAGACATCCCTTCCCACCTCTAGTTCAATTTTTAAGACAAAAATGAAGACACTGTTGACAAAGACTTTTAAGGTACTTTCATAGTGTATAAACTCCTCTTGCTAGGATTTAAAATTTAGAAATTAAAATGTCTACTCTGAATGAATAAATCTAATTTAATGTGACTGTTGTAAAATGTGTTTTCACAATAATTTACTACTCTAACAAAAATGTGTAAAAAAAAAAAAAAAAAAAGCTCTTGAGAAACCGCATACCTATGCCTAATCCCAACTATGGTCCTACAGGTATAAGGCAGGCCATTCAATATTCTCAGTCTGGCTCATATTTCAGAACATAAATCACTCAGCTGAAATGATGCATTCAGGTGGCTGGCAAGAATTCCAGGTCCCCTAGGGCTGAATTGTAGATGATGAGGTCATTAATGTTTGACTATGAATTCATTTGCCTGCAGCTAATACCACTGTGGCATCCAATCCTGTTAGATCTCGGAAGCTAAGCAGGGTTGGGCCTGGTTAGTCCTTGGATGGAGACCACCTGGGAACACCAGGTGTTGTAGGCTTGGAAGAAGGACATGGCAACCCACTCCCAAAAACAATCCGCCACTGAAAACCCTACGAATAGCAGAGAATGTTGTATGTGAGGTCACTATGAGTTGGACACCAACTCGATGGCAACTAACAACAATCTTATCTGCCTGACTTTCACACTTTACATAGACACAATCACTTTTAGTGTTTGCCTCTATCTTATTTATATTACTTTAATGAAATCCATCCATGCTGTGGTTTCCTCATTACAGAACTGTCGTTTTTGTTGTTAGGTGCCGTCGAGTCGGTATCCGACCCATAGCGACCCTCATAGGGTTTGCAATGGCTGTTTCGGGATTGCCTTGGGAGTGGATTGCCAGGCCCGTCTCCCATTTTTGCGGTGCTGGGAATTGAACTTGGGACCGCAGAGACTGCAGCGCAGCGCTCTACCAACTGAGCTAAATCCCAGCTCATTACAGAATAGTATTCCTTTGTATGAAACTGGGTATCAAAGATAGACACATGCTAGGCAAGTGCTCTACCACTGAGATACACTGCCAGTTTGCTCTGTATAATTTGCCTCTACTTAGGTTAGGTGTGATTTGCTGTAGCTAATTAGAGGGCTCATTGACTTCTAGGGCCCAGCCTTCAGGGGGTTCTCAACCAGTCTGAGAAGAGTATACTAGATACTCCCAATTCTTAGTCATCCCTTAACTTATTGTTTTGTTGGGGGAGGGACAGCATAAGGGAAAATTATACAAAATATATGTGGGATGCAAACAATTTGAATTGAATTGAAAGGAAATAAAGGTAAATATTTGGAAATAGACATATAAGTGTAATAGTCTTTCCAAAGTATAACTGGCAGCAAGACTTTTATGTATTTCCCCACACTTAATTGTTAGTTATTAAGTAAAACCTTAGGGCTGGGATTTAGCTCAGTTGGAAGAGGGCCACGCTGCCCTCTCTGAGGCCCTGAATTCCATCCCCAGCACTGCAAAACAGGAAAAGGACCTGACAACCCACTCCCAAAAGTCCGCCACTGAAAACCCTGGGACAGTTGCTATGTGTTGGGCCTGACTCAACAGCACCTAACAACAATTCCATTAAAACAGTATCTGATACAGCGCAGATATACTCAGGCATAATTCCTACTTTAAAGTCACTATGTTGTTTATTTCTTCCGTGTCATGTCCTATTAAGTCATTCAATCACGTTCAAAATTTTCCTACATTACACTTTTGTCGAATGCATTTTTGGTGATGTTTCCTAGAAGTAATCTGTCTTCAGATGTCTCCAAGACACGTGGTATCTAACCAGGGAGGGAATTCCTGCCTTTACTTTCTGTTAACAAAAATGATAACCGTGATTATCACACACACACAGAGGACTTAATGTGATGAAAGTCCAAAGAGCTACAGTCACGCCTGTAACTCCTCCGACCGATGCTATGCTTTTGTGACATGAAGATCACAATCCACCTTTACCAGCACATTAGGGCTGGGGAGATACATTAATGATTTATTAAACTGCTAGTCACTATGGGAGGAGCCACCAAGTATAAGAACCTATTTGGCTGTAACTAGGACCAAGTGTGAATGTCCTCCATGCGACCACCAAAGCAGATCCTTAAGAGAAATCTCGCGGTTCTCTCTGGATCTCTTGAAGCAGGACTGCATTTCCTTGCACTCACTCTCTCCGCAAACATTTCATGCTGTGTAAGATACAGAAGCTTGCTAAGGGTCTTACTTTGGCAAGGACAGAAGACATAGAAAGTATCTCCGTAAGAAACGATCCTGATGTCCATATTGCATTAAGGCAACTTAGTCCTTAGAAAAGAACAATGTATGGTATGGACTCAGGCACTCAGGCAAGGTAAAGGGAGAAAGCAAGGGTTCTGTGGAAAAATGTTAGGTTTTAGTTAAAGTATCCCTGAGAGATAGAAGGTCTTGTTTCAAGGACAATATTCCTTATATGTCAACAAGACAGAAGCTTATCAAGTTAAACAAGAGGAGTTCACTCACCCACGGGGCTACTTCCAGCTCCATTTGGCACTGTGAGGTCTGTGGTGCTCAACATCCCACCTAACAACGTTACAGAGAGAGGACAGAAGGCAGAGAACAAACACGAATTAGCTCTCTCTATCACACTGTGAACTGAGGAGAGGTTAACCCTACTCCACTCCTAAAAACCAAAAGCTAGCCCAACCCAAAGTTACCATTAACGTGCAAACTGACAGTTACACACACTGGCCCCCGATGCAGATATACCATATATACACATGGCGTGTGTATGTATACACCCACACACGTGGACTTCCCTATTAAACTTCGGCTGTGTCTGCCTGCCTGTGCACCAGTACCTAACAGTGCACACTGGTAAGAATGCGGACCCCGACTACAGAGTACATTAAATCAGGACTCAGGGAAAGGGAGACAGTGGACTCCACAGACTAACACAGTAAATGCCCTGCAAAGCTCTGCTGAATTTCTGAACTACTCCAGGCAGGAGGACAGGCCCCAAACACTAACTCTCATCAGCTGAGGCTGCTTCCTGTATTTCTAACACCATGGCTCATATTCGACTTGAAATCTGTGCTCATGATAGCTAATGAAGTTTTCTGTCTGTCCAAGCATAAGGAAAGCTTATAGATAGCAGGATCTATATATTGGTCTGCTTTGCTTGACACAATGCTAATCTCACAGATTTTCAAAACAAAGAGGAAAGAAAAAACTTAAAATGGACCCAATTATAAAGCAGTGACTCTTGCTCATCCAGAGCAGCAGAATAAGAAACTGCTATGTTAGCAACCAGGTTTTCACCCTCTGCTCTGAAGAACCAACGGAACACGTACTCGTGTTGCCAGTGCTTGGTGGCCTCTGAGGGGCTCCGGGAGATACGTTTCTATGTAATGTGGCTGGAGGTGGGGACAGCATGCTTGAATCTGCTAATGTCGAGCTGGCGGCCAAAGACGGCGAGACGAGAGAACTCCCTGGGTTAGTGTAGGACAGAGCATTGGGGCTGGTCACAGGCACTGTGACAGACATTGAGAAGTTCTGAGGTGGCAAACCAGGCTGTGAACATAGAACAAGGAAGAGAAAACTGTTAGTTTCATTTTCATCTATATTAAATAATTTATGGACTTTAATTTGACAAGGTAATCTGCATTGTTAAAAGTAGAGGGTGGGGACAATTTTATAATCAATTTGCAGGTTTGAGCTATTCACCTTAGAATTATAGTGGAATAGGAACAGGTTTGACACAAACTTTTTTCATTTTCAGTATTTTATATATTAATATATATACACTAGCATAATGTATAGATTCTATACTTCAAATATTTATAGAAAAGGAAATCAGAGATTATAACCTGATATTAAAGTAGTATTGTTGAATTTAGGCATTACAAATACATCATCCTCTTTACCAAGTATTAATTAGCACTTCAATGCAAACTGGTTTAGTAACATTACATTTCTATTGGGCGATCCCAAATACAACAAAAGGGGAAAGTGAGTACACATATTATTAATTTAGTACATCAATTTGGAGACATTATCAATAAGCCCAGTATGATTTGATTAACCAACATTCTCAACAGGTAAAACAAACGAAAAAGCAAATAATTACATACATGACAATGTAACTGGGGCATAACAAAAAATACAAAGACTGTCTAAACAACAGAATTAGCTACTGACAAGCTAGAAATGAATTTTTTTGGTAATTTTTAAAAATAGTATGAAAATGACAATTATTATAAGGGTTCTTTTCCCTCCTACCAAAATATTCTACACAGCCTTTAGGAAGGATATTCCCTATTTCCTGCTTTCATTTCCTCCACAGAACATTTACAATATATGTGACCATGATAAATAACAGGTCTCTGTACAATTTAAAGTGACAGAGGGAAAAAGCACAACAAAACACCTTTTCTCTGCCTTCATTTTAAAACAGCGATTTGCAAAATAAGGTAACACTGTTAATTCAGTTAGATGACTATAACTGTGCATTCTATTCCATAAGTTCAGGTAGAAAAATTATAGTAATTCATCCACAAATCTAAAACAACAGGTAGGAGAAATTTTTTTAAAGTAAATTTTTATTTGTGCAATGTTTTTGCAGTTAAATGCGAATAACTATAAGAACAACAGCATCTTTGTGAAGTTAGGAGGGATTTTATTTTGTTAGCCACTGCTTTAAAGAACAGAACTAGCCCAAAAATGCCATCTTAAAACTATTTTTCGTGAAGCTTCTTCCTAGAGGACTACTTTGAAGAAATGATCTATGATGCTTACATTAGGGCCCAGGTGTAAAAGAACTGGTTTTGACAATGAAATAAATATCAGCATTGGAATCAATCTGTTCCATGAAGGTGGCACTTACACATAAAGCATTAGACAGTTAGAGCCAGAATAGTAATCTTAAGTAGCTCTTGCCAGTGGAGCTTCCAGTGAAACAAACTTTCAAGATCTTTCAGGTCCAGGATCATGGGCTCAAGAATGTACTATTTCACTGTGTTTAGATACATGAGCATAGAACAATTTTTAAGTGACTATTTGTTTTGCAACCGGTTTAAGAACACTGCTTCCTCTAATTAAAATTAATCCTGGCTTCTTCCTCAGTATTGACAGCATAAGGAAAGAAGAGTTATTTGGTGCAATTACTGCCAAGCGCTCTGGGACTTTTACAAAGAGCCAAATAGTAAGCTTAACTCTTCTAACACAAAACCAATTACAAAAAATAATTAAAACAATTTACAAACACGAAATTTTGCAGTAAGTCCAACTATTTTACATTTAGATTCTCAAGATCTGTTTAATCATATATATGTGTCTGTGTGTGGACACATATATATAAAACACTGCCAGGAGGAATCCATCCCTGGAGAAGGACATCATGTTTGGGAGAGTGGCAGGTCAATGAAAAAAAGGAAAACCCTCAACTAGATGGATTGACACATTGACTGCAACAATGGGCTTAAACATAAAAGAGATCATGTGCCTGGCACAGTCTTAGGGAGTGTTTTGTTTTATTGTACACAGGGTGGCTAGGAGTAGGACCTAACTTGATGGCACCAACCAACATACATACATACATACATACATACATACATACATACATACTTACATATTTTAAGTTATGGGAATGTCTTATAATAGTTTATATAAACATTATGGAATTTTAGAGCTCGAAGGGACCTTAAATGTTATATGAGCCAACCCATGTATTTTGTAAATGAAAAGTTAGAATTCAGGGTATTTAGACATGCTACCTGAAGATGTAAAGGGTAACAAGTAGCAGAGCCTGGGTTAGGATGTTTCTCCTCGCTTTTACATTACAGAGAGTGAACATGGACTATTAAAAGATTTCCACGATTTTATCGTTCTATAAAACAACAAAAAAGAACTGAATAAGATGCCTTTTCCCCCCCTTCTACTTGTTGTCACCAACTCACTGTAAAAGTAAGATGCGTGGTCACTTTCTTCATGCACAATATAAAAGCACAAATCATACTTTAGTACTCACTGCGATTTTATGATTCCGCATCATATTATCAAATTCCTCATTAATTTTTTTATACTTTTCTTCTGTATGTGGAGTTAGCACATATGAAGTGTCAGGGTCTGGGCTGTCGCACCCTCTGTGCTCCTTCTTGTTCAGAGCCTAAATAATGAAGTTAACAAAAAGGATCAACAAATAAAAAGTAGAGGTAAAGCGAAGTACTTACAGGGCCTCGTTTGAACATAAAATCACTATCTTCATTTAGTTTGCTGAATCTGTCCTCCGAGAGTGGACTGTGCTCAAAGTAATCGTCAGCATCTGGGCTCTCACAACCATTAAGGCCTTTCTTTCTTAACGTCTGAAATACAATTGGAAAATTCACACGCAAATAATCTAGCTTTCCATGAGGTCTTCTGCAAAACTTGTTCAGAGAGCACAGACTGGATGGGTTGGATTACACAAGAGCCACTGAAAGGGTTTCTAAATGACCACAAATGTGCTCTAATTCTTCAAGTGAGGCAACCCGAGGATAGGATCAAAATTTTCTTAGCACAGACTAAGAGAAAAGGAATATTTACTTGTTTGAATTCATCCTTTTCAGAGTTCTTAGAGAATGCTAAATTACTCAACGTTCTGAGAGTCCCAACTTGAACCTGATTATAGCTTCATCAACTCGTCTAGCAGGGCTACTGAGTGTAAGAACTGAATCACAAACCTATCAAAATAGTGCTCTGAGAAATTGTAGTACCTTTATACACTAAGCATCCCAGCAACTTCATTTACTGACGCTCCTCTCTGCCTATGAGAATTTCTTATTCACCAGAAATTTGGCCAGAATCCCAATAATTCCATTCCTAATTTGTTCTTGAGTATTATCAGTTTCCCGCATAATTTTAAAATGTAAAAATTCAAATCTAATATTTATGTCAACAGTGACTCTTTCCTATGATAAATGTTCGTATTAGTGACTTTACATATTTTAAAAACTTGTGGTCAACTTACGCAGACTGCATCCCTCCTCCCCTTCCCTAGCTCTTTCTATAGAGCGACCTCCTTCACAGTTTGGTTTCATCTACTGAACTCTCTGTATAACTGTCTTCAGGGCCGTTAAAGTATCCCCTGGGCCATAATACTGACTTTTTTTTCTTTCTTTGAGGTAGAAAAACAAAGTAATTATGAAATAACTAGTCTCATATTTTAAAAAATACATTTAAAACCAAGGGCTTAAGGATCTATGGAATATTAATTTACCTTTAGACTGTCTAATTTTAAAAAACTCCTGAGAAGTATTAATTTAAGGTAGATTAACTGTGTCCAACAACTTAAATAACTTTGAGATTTGTTGAATTTCCAGTAAACCCCAGAAGTGTTAGAAGTTAAAATTTTCCAAACACACCTATTTGTCAGCACATAACTTAGAAACTGAAAAACTAGTTCTAGATATGTTCATCAACAAATAATTAAATTAGATTCAAGGTTTGTTTTATTATTAATAATCCTAATTTAAAGATTATTTAAATGAGTTCATAACGACTCTTTGTATTAGTTAAAACTTGATTTGCAATGTTTATGGATATTTTGCTCCTTTTTCCTGAAAGTGGTAGTATGTAAACACAGTGCATTAACATTTGAGGAACTTAAGTTTCTCTAAAGTCAGATTATTTTAAAATTTCACTTGACTCAAGATGACTTTTTATTTTATGTGCTTAAAGAAAATCAGAAACCATCATCAGTGTAGATGGTGTAACAGCTTGTCCAGTTACTTGGTGTGTACTAAGAAGCTCGCGCACAAGGCCTGCAACTGTCATTAAAATCCAACCACTAACCCTGAGCACACAATGCTAAGTGGATTTCCCCCCACATATGCCCCAAGGCACTAAACTCTGAGTGTAACTAATCACACAGACATTTATGTGTAGTTAGCCATAAAAGGGCGTGTTGTTCAGAACACTAAAGGATGGAGACATTCACCCTCCCTCATTCCCAGTAGCAAGTGCTACTTGCCAAATCTCGGCGTTGCTATCAGCAGTGAAAATGTTAACACTCAGAATAATGGAACACGTTGAACTCTTATAACCCACAGCGCTCCAGAAACAGAACAAATACAGTGGTGCCTATGCAAAGATTGCTGAAACCTCTGGATACATCTCCCTAATTTCCGGTATCTTCAAGAATAGTTAGCTCAGTCTCTCTCCCTGGTACAGTGAACTTTCTACAAACAGAAATCACCAAGTAATACCTGTTTCAACACTTTTTAACCTACAGAGGAAAAAGAACATGGCCTTTGTTCAAAAATTACATGCAATTTTATTCTACAAGAGGAAGGCTGACCCTGCTCGTACTTATGAGGCAGCAAAGTGCTGCGGTATCTCTAGCTCTGCAAGCCTTCACCTCAGATGGGTTCCTGGCACGCAGAGGGAACTGAAGAGGCAGTATCAGCCGTGGAGATAACAGGCTAATGTACCTTTGTTTCACAGCCAACTTGTGTCTTCTTATCACCAAGCATGAAGAGTTGTTTTGAGGACCCAACTACCATAAAAAGACTTTTTCTGTCTTCTTTATCATTACCAAATAGCATAATAGTAAAAGTTTCTCCTGTGTGCCTGGTACTAATAACTGGAATGTTGTAATCTATTAACGGGGTTGAGGCCCAGAAGAAACAGGCCAGCTTCAGTTTTCCAGCCCACTTCCAGTCAGCCACAATAGAAACTCTCAAGGAAAAAGACAGCCAGAAAGGTCACTGCTATAAGAAACCTGCTCATACACGGAAAAAAACCACATCCAGGATATTCTTACTGTATGCTCTCTCCAGTTACTGCTGATGCCCACCACATTCTACCCCAAAGTAAACAGAACTTCAGAAAATGGTGTTTCTTGTACACATGCTTGACAGTTATTCATTGCCATTCTGGAAAACTTACAGAGAAAACTCACATGTTCCAAAATAATTTCAAATTTCAGTGGTGTGTACCATTTAAATTGATTTATCACAGCAGTTTTTCTTAAATAACTGTATTCTAAAACACACATTACAAACTGCTGGATCATTTGGTGAGTGATTATTAATTTAAGGTGACCTGATGTTATCTCTTATAACCTTTATATCAGTGTTCCAAAGATGATTAAAGGTTCTAATTGCCAAGATTACTTAAATGAAATCCTAAAATCAACACACCTACATTTTTATCAATCCATTTCTACATTAGACAAATTTTATTTGGGGGGGGGGTCAGTCATGCACTTTTTAAAAACAAACTTCTACCTGTCTTCAATAAAATTAAATTTTATTATGATTTTATAATGGCTTTTCTTTTTGTGGTATGATCCAATTCAGGTACTTTCTGCAAGATACAAAATATAAGACTTAAAAAAAACACATGTCCGTAGCCAACATTTACCTCTCAACATTAGTTACATAAATTATTTTCAAATGGAATAAAAACACTGAAGTATCTCTGGAAAACTATGCACTGTTCAGGGCACGTCCTTCCAAGTGAGCTGGCTTTTTGGTGCTTGTGCTTTTGTCTTTATGTTATTTTACAATTCTGTAGAGACAGAAATTAATTTGTAGAAAATGGATAGTAAGGCAGTGAATTCGTGTGTATACTAAATGAACTCTGCCCGGCTCTCTCTTTATATATCACTATAATCCTTAGTGCTTATTTACATAGTAAGTAAATCAGTACATTTTGAGGCACAGTAAGATCCTGAGATGATATGTGCTCAAAAAAGTATGTCAAAGTAGCTGCTGAGTAGAAATGAAATGGTACTCCTGAGGTCCTCTAGTTCATCTCCTACTTTTACGGAAGAGAATACTGAAGTCAGGGGAGGGTCAAGTACTCATCCCATTTCCTACCACCTGGCTAGTGAGTGAGAGGGCTGGGACGAGAAGCTAAGTCTTCTGATGTCTAGTCCAGTGCTCTCTCCACTATGCCATGCTGGTTAATCTGCTGAATAGACTGCATCAATAGCCAATCAACCAAAGGCAGAACAGATAGAGGGCTGTGGTCTGTAATCACTTTACCCACTAAATGACAGCATTTACTGTGTGTGTAGTTGTAGGCATCTTAACCATATTTTCCTCAGCGAGAAGTATGTGGTGTTTAGACAAAGAATTTCAAGGCCTTGCTCTGTTCTGGGACCCCAGGTTTAACTGCACAGATCCTAATGAATGGTAACAGTACCTCCTCCCCACGAGGTCAGGGGTGTAGGGGCGTGGTTTGGCAGTAACTGGATACTCCCAGCAGCCAGGTAGTCTCAGCTTGTCACCAGGGAGGATGTAACTGTTAGAGATGTCCATAGGGAAATGAACATATTGACAGAGCTGATTCCAAGGCACTCACAAGTCAACAAAGTGTGTTTTCAAAAGTCCTGGTTCTTCACTACCTGTCTTTTTCATTTGTTTGTTTACTGGATGCTTTAACTGGCCTTTCTGTTTCCATCCAACAACAATTTATTGAGAGTACTCACTCACTTCCTGACACACAGAATAGACACGGTCATTGTCCATATGAAGTCTGTAGTGGTCAGCTGATGGTTGATACTTTCTTAGCCTGGCAACCTGACTTATCTTGGCCCTTTCTTCCAAATCATAAGCTGGTACAGTTGCAAGACTGATCCGCAGGTGTTTTGCCTTCCTTCTTTAAGACACTTTCTTTTGGTATAGAATCTAGGTGGGGTTTCTACTCCCTTCCTCCTAGCCCAGTTTGGATACTACTTCACTGACTCTAGGTTTAATCTGTTACGGTTCAGTATCAGCACTCTTCTGAGGATAATTTAAGTTTGCCTTGTCTTTTGTTTTCTACAGTTTCACGACAATATACATATATATCTAGGTACATTTTTTAAAATCTTTTTTAGATTTGGGCCTTGTAAGTCTAAAGATAGTGGACTTTCCTCACTCTTGGGAAATTCTTTATCTCTCTCTTCAAATATTGCCTCTGCCCCATTCATTTTCTTTCCTTTTCCCTTCCTTCCTTCCCTCCCCTCAACATACCTTCCTCTTGTCTGCCAGCTGAATGTAGGCTACAGACCCAACACAATCCTCTTTTCTCTGAACGTCTCTGGGTATTTTCTACCTTTGTGTATCTTTGTACTGAACCCTGGGTTAATTTCCTCTGTCTTTCAGTTCATAAATTCCCTCTGAAACTAGAAAATCTACTTCCACCATGTCTATCAAGTTCTTCATTTTGCTTATTACATTTTTTATGTCAAGAAAAACTGAACACTTTTCAAGTTTGTTTTGTCACTTCTTTCATAATTTCCTGTTGCTTGTAGATGTTCTCAAGCTTGTTATTTCCTAAAACACAAAGTACAATTTTTCTATAATCTGTATCTGATATATTTGCAAGGAAGTTTCTGCTACTTCTTGCTGTGTTTGCTGAAGATTTCCGATGCAGAATTAAGGTCTCTTCTCTTCAAAACGGCTGTAAATTTCCTTCCTGCAGGTACATGATGCGCTGGTTTTCTTGGCTTTCTTGTGTTGTAAGAGTCAAGTTCCACCCAATGCTGATGCTTGGTTTGCACACTCCCTTCTGTCTATTCTCACTCGCCTCTTCCTCTCCTCATCTCAGCACTGAAGCACTCTTCTTTCATGTTCTCCTACTCCTCTGGGAGTGGGAGGAGGCGGCAGACTTTCCTGAGCCCAGCTGACATGGGGGCAGTGTACAAGACTCATAAACTGAGGTGTCAGAACCTGACGCTCTCCTTTGCAAGGGTCTTACCCACGTGACTGAATGACTTAGGGTAGCCAGAGCTTTAAGTACTTCTTTATGTTGTCACCTTCTCTTAGACTTTGGCCTGGCATACTTACTCCTTGAGAGCTCTTTTGTAAAGAAATTTTTTATAGTTCCTGAGCACTTTAGTTTTCTTCAGCAGGAGAGTTAGTCCAGATAACCTGGCCCCCAAATACTGAAATCTTAAACATCAGTGTGTGGTTTTTTGTCTTTGTTTTTTTTTTTTAGGAAATGAACCAAGCATTTTTGCATACTATTATCCAAAAAACTTTTTATCAATATTGTTGCAATTTTTTAAAAATCATCAGATTTGGAAAAGAATTTGGTAGTTCCTCAAAAATCAAGCGGTGCTTATCACATAACCCAAGAAATTCCACTCCTAGCTAGATACCTAAGATAAATGAAAACCATGCAAAGTGTGCACAAACTTCAAAGCAGAAAACATACTATTACTGAGCCACAGGATGAAGTATTGATATATGCTACAATATCCTTGAACTCTCAAAGAATCAACCTAAATGAAAGAAGCCACAAAAGACCACGTACTTTACGACTCCATGTAAATGAAATGCCCTGAACAGGCAAGTTTATGGATATAGAAGGGAGATGAGCGGATTAATCTCAGGTATGACTAGCATAGTTCTATAAGTAATTATAACATGTATTCAAATTTCCTAACACTGAAGGGTATGTGGAGCAATGATTTATAGATGACTAGGTCGTACGAAAGGACTTCATACAGGTTACTAACAGCTTCCGAAATGCTTGAGATCATGAATAATCATCACATTGGAATTAACACCTATTACACACTATGTCTAAGGATATGAAGACAGTGAACAGAACCAGATAGAACAAAATCCTACCAAATTTATGAAAATAGCTTCCTTTATAACCAAAAAAAAACTCAAAAAAATAAACAACTTCCCCCATGTATAATTTTCTTTTAAATATTGTTGTTGTTGTTAGGTGCCGTTGAGTCGGTATCCGACTCATAGCGACCCTCAAAGGGTTTTCAATGGCTGACTGTTTCAGGATTGCCTTGGGAATGGATTACCAGGTCCTTCTCCCATTTTTGCAGTGCTGGGAATTGAACTCAGGACCTCAGAGACTACAGCACAGTGCTCTACCAACTTAGCTAAATCCCAGCTCTTCTTTTAAATAGCACTCTTTTATTCAGGTGAACATAAACTATTAAGTGCTAACTTTTAAGGAAAAAAAAAAAAGGAAAGGAAAAAAAGAGGAAAACGTGGAACATCTGACTAGAGTAAGCTAATCAGCACATTCTATCCTCTCCCCATTACCATGAGGAGTGCACTTTGAAGGTGGGATGTGGGAGGCGTACAATCTAAGCTGAGAACAACCAATTAATTTTAGAACATCTGCTGGAAATCCTGGGGCACAAATGATCTCTCATACTTTAGGCTGGTGCTTAATTAGCTGTTAGTCACATGTGGCTACTTTTATTGAAACTAAACAATATTAAAGATTTAGTTTCTCAGTTGTACTAACCACATTTAAGGTGTTCAACAGCTAGGTGCGGCTAATAGCCACCATATTGGACAGTCCAGATATAGAATCCCCTCTATCATTGCAAAAAGTTCTATTAGATAGTGTTCTCGATGACATGGTGGGCAAATGCAAGGCCTGAAGCTCCCTGTGCCAACATAAAAAGGCCAGCGTGCAGACAAAGCTCATGCCTGGGGAAGGCAGACACCTAGCTCACTTCAACAGAGCTGAATTTCTAGCACACTGCTGGAATTTTTGTTATGTGATATAACAAACACTTCTATTTTTAAGATAAATTTCAGTCAGGCCTTCTGCTTTCAACTAATATGGTACAGTTTTCAAATACTTTCACACATATTTTACTTGATCATCAAAACCTATGAGATTCAGAACCTCAACACTGCTCTCTCTGCCATATTAAACAGTGAGCACTGAGCTGATAAGTGGTTCAGTAAGGACCCATAAATAAATGATTATTCCCAAGATATGCTAGTTAGAATACTAAATACAGAAATTTACTTTGATTTACTAACAAGTAAGTGAAATATCAAATACGGTGTGAAAGCCTAGTATGAAACACCTATCACAAAACGCCCAAATGCCCACCTGAAACGTGACTTTCTATCATCCTACAAAACACAGGCTTTGCTATACCTCAAGTAATAGTTTTTAAATACTTCATCCAACAAATGCGGAAAATAGCAATAAAATATTTTGATTATATATCAAGGGATAATCCTGTATGAACACTGCTGTTGTTAGGTGCTGTCAGGTCTACGAACACCAGGATAAAATGTTCCCCTACACTGCACTATGCCTGGCACTATGTCAGGGCTTTTCTGTTATTCATAGGGTTTTCAATGGTTGATTGTTTTGGGGATTGTTTCAGGAGTGGGCTGCCAGGTCCTCTTCCCATTTTTGTGGTGCTGGGGATCGAACCCAGGGCCTCATAGAGTACAGAGCAAGCACTCTACCAACTGAGCTAAACCCAGCCCTTGAGTTAACACTAGTGGCATAAAAAAGCTGACTTTTAAAATTCCAGTACAAATACTAGCTGTGATTTGTAAGTTCATTTTTCAGAGCATGAACATATTTAAGATTTTCAAGGCAGACTATGGAAACAAGAAGCCTAGAAATGACCATAAAACAACAAACCATTATGTGAAAAGAAAATTTCTATAAAAACAAAGCATAACAGAAAAATATTCATATGCAAAATTATTCTAGAAAGCTTAAGCATGTAGATTTACCAAATTTAAAATTTGCTAACGTTTGAAAAGCACCAAAGCTACACTTTCTGATGTTGTATTGCTCATGAGTTGAAATGAGAACAAGAAACATTCTTTGAGTAAACAAACATAATTGCATGTCAATCTCCTAAATACTTAACAGTGTTCTTTACAAAATACCCTTAGGATGCACAATTACCAAAGTATTTATCAACTGTGAATCAACCAACTAAACACGAACCTGAGAACCTCTAAGCTGTGCACTAACATTCCTTTTTTCCCCTGCAGTACTTAAGGGTTGAACCCAAAGCCTTTCCTTTCTACATACTTTAGATCCTTAGTCTTAGAACCAAACAAGAAAAATAAATTCAAAATAAGTATGAAAACATATTGATGTCACCTTAAAGTTATATGTTTATAGTGCCAGATTTCAAAACACTGGATGTCTGCATTAGCCACCTTTCTCTAAGAGGCCTGAAATGTTGTATTGATCGCAAATCTCTCACTTTGCAGGCACACACAGAACACTGACGAACTTACTAAGTACCCAGCACCCTTGCTTTGAAGGACCTCTTGCTCGGAATAGCAGTATAGTATACATATGCTCGACTGTTGATATTTGGAGAGGGGAGAACCACCACCTTGGGGTCCTTTATCTTGTCCTTCTCTATCGCTGCCTTTGATGAAGCAAGCTGTCATGATGGAGAGGCAGGAACTGTGGAAAGACACTGAAGGTGGCACTGGACAACGTTCAGCGAAGAACCCAGAACCGCAGCGCAGCAAGCCTTAAGCAAATGAATGCTGCCAGAAGCTACAAGAGCAGGCGCAGCAGCAGATCCGTCGCCAGTCGGGCTCTCAGATGAGATCAATGGCAGTGTCACCACTGCAGCCTGTGACAGGCCCTGAAGCAGAGGACCCAGCTAAGCTGCTCCCACATTTCGGACCCACAGGAACTGTCACGTACTAATGTGTATTGTTCTGAGGAGTAGGTTCCGGGTGATTTCTTTCATAGCATATTATCTATTGCTAATAGATAATATTAGCAATAGATAATAGAACTGATAATAGAACTGAGCACCAGATCCTCTGTAACACAGATACGCACATGTTCTTCCCAATTTTGTCCTTTTAATGTTATGATATGTGAAAGTTTCTAAAATGTGTGGCTTTTCACAAGGTAAGAGAGCAGTACTACAGTTAGGCTGCCTGCAGCCGTACTACTGTGACGTCCAATCCCATCAGACCTCAGGAGCTAAGCAGAGTCGGGCCTGGTTAGTCCTTGGGTGTGAGACCGCCTGGGAACACCAGGTGCTGGAGGCTTGGGAGAAGGCCCCGGCAACCCACTCCCAAAAATCAATCTGCCATTGAAAACCCCATGAACAGCAGAGAAGCACTGACAGTGTTTTGCATGTTGTACACACGGTTGCTATGAGTCAAGACACCAACTTGATGGCACCTAACAACAATTAGTCTATTGTCTTCAATTTTTGTTCACATCCTCCTGAAAGGCATTTTGGAAAACTGAATGCTCTTTTTAATTGTGTCTGTGTGTGTGTGTGTGTGTATCTTTTTGGAGGGTGGGAGTAATACCTAAGGGTTGAACCCAGGGCCTCACACATATTTTGCAAGTGCCCTATCATCACTGGACTGCATCCCCAGCCCAAATTTAAAATTCTGAGTCAAGATTTTGCTAACTTACATATATTGCCCCTGGCCTCAAACTTTGTGATCCTCCTGGCTCTGCCTCCAGGGTCGCTGGAATTACAGGCATGTACCAGTCCATCCAGACCCTTTTAGTATGTTTTTTATTTGACAAGAACACTTTTTTTCTTGTGAATTAACTGCAGAATATAAAAACTCTGGTGTCTTACTAGTACTGACATTTTGAAATAAAAGTGTTTATATTACTCTTTAAAATACATTCAACAGAATTTAAATGCCATGTTGTTGTTAGGTGCCACTGAGTCAAATCCAACTCATAGTGACCCTCTGTACAATAGAATGAAATCCTCCCCAACACTGTGCCATGCCTGGCACTACTGTCAGGGCTTCTCTGCTATTCATAGGGTTTTCAATGGCTATTTCGGGAGTGGGCTGCTGGGTCCTTCTCCCCAGCCTACAGCACTCAGTATTCCGAGGTGGTCTCCCATCCAAGTACTAACCACATCCCATCCTGCTTCTCTTCCAAGATCAGATGGATCTGACACAGGGTGGTCCGGCTGTAGACTTTAAAAGCCATAGCTATGTGCTATTCAACATCATTCTCAATGCTGATATAAATAAACATCGTCAGTTTAAGTAAAATTCATTTTTTGTAACAAATATATTCCTGAAAAGCAGTGTGTAAACATTTTCAAATACGATGTCATTATATACACAGCAGTGATACTCTTCAAAGAAAATGAGTCATGAAGTTCCTTAAAAAGCTTACTCTCACAGTAGTTCCCTAACTGACTAATGTGTAACTTTCCATTTTTGTATACAGGTAGTTCCTGATTGGTCTCATCTAACAATTCTTCGACTTTATAGTTGTGCAAAAGTGATCCACACGCAGTAGGAACTGTACTTCCAACTCTGACCTTTTCCAGGGCTCGCAACATGCAGTACGACACTTTCTCAGGCGGCTGGACAATGGCAGTGAGCTATGGCTCCCAGGCAGGTGTGAGCATGAGGTACAGGAGCAATGCTCCAGTGCACTGCGCGGCCAAGCTGTGATATCCGGTGGGTTAGGCAGATCAAACGCATTTTCAACTTTCAACATACATTTTCAATGTATGGTTTAGCAGGGACATAATCCCATCATAATTTAAGGAGGATCTGTACTCAACTTTCTTAACATAGGAGGCATACACATCACTAAAACACTGCCAACTTTAATTTAAAATGCTTGAATGAATTTAAATCATGTAAATGCTGCCAATTTTTAAAGACGAAGCTATACAGAAGTAATTTTAAAAAATTTTATGAACAATCAAAATTTTAGAAGTTGATTAAAATTTTACATTAATACATTAATAAACTTAGTTTTAAAACACAGGTAATATGAAAAAAGGAAGGGCAAACAGAATATTCTGTAGATGAGTTTCTAATATCGGTGGGTAAATAAAGCTGAGAAGTAGATATATATGAGCACCACGTATACCACTACTTACAGTCACGATATTCAAATATCAGCTTCCCTTATCCAAAGTGCTTGGGCCCAGAGGGGTTTCAGATTTCAGAGTTTTTTGGATTTGGTAATATTTGCATAGAATTTACTGACTGAGCATCCCTGAACCGAAAATCTGAAATGCGAGGCTTTTTGTGTGTCTTGTCAACATTCTCAGTAAGGTTCAGATTTCAGGTTTTTGAATCAGGGATGCACCACCTGTACTACATTAATTGTGCAGCGTGTCTAGAAACATACTTGATCCAACTCCACCAACATGATACACACATCCACGTGGTGCAAACTACGGAGGTGTGGCTGTCAGCACTGCCCACTCATCCTCTCCTTCACAGTCCACCTCACCTTAGAAGGACGTGTAAGGAGGCATCACAACAGAAATACGCCCAAAGGACAGCAGTTACAAGTGTTCACGCCTACTGACTCCTGATTTACCTAGCCACATGAGATGGCCAAGCAGTCCAGAACCTCACCATCAACTTGCTACCGTTTATATGTATGAAATCTTCAGCTGGTTAAATTTATCTCAGTGGTTTATAGAACCATAGTACTCTTTTGGCTTGAATTAGAAATCTCTAAAGCACATCCTCCTGCAGAGCCCACAGCACACAGAAGCCCCCCCAGATACGTGTCACAAGTAAATGAGTATCAAAATGGTTGCTTCCGATTACAAATGCTTGAAAGGAAACTACATGAAAAACTAAAAGAAAAAATTGAAATGATACCTTAAAAAATACCTTTAAGTGAGATACTTGTAAAACATGTAGAAAGTGCCTGGCCCACTGGAAGTTCTCCACAGTTATCTGTCATCCCTGGTATCCTGTAAACTTACTTTGGCCCACAGCAATCCTCACAAAGGCATCAGTATGAGCTACTGGTTCAGGACTCAGACACACATATGCACTACAGTAAGGATGGAGTTGCACCATCCTCATATCTGAAAGAAAGCGTATCTTAGGAGTACAGCAACCACTGTCTCAACGTGAAGACTAAATTGCTAAGACTTTGATATGCAAGAAATATGAATAAAGCCTGGTAATTTATCCTATCACAACAAATTACCTGCTTATAATCCAAAGTGTCCCCTATCTACTATATTTATATAAATGCATAACTTCACAAAGAACTACTAGTAAGAATCATAGGTTATGTCTAAGACATAAAACTAAAAAGAAAATATGAAACGCCCAATTGGAAACTGAACAGCAAAAGGTTTCCTTCATATAGAAGCCAACTGGAATATAGGAGATAACCGGTTAGCAATGTTTGGAATTGACTCTTTTACGCTTTGACTACTGACCACAACAGAGATGAAGACTGAAGGCTTGGAAGATTCTGTGAGGATTAAACCAAACTATATTCATTTTTTCTGAGAAAGTTAAGTTTAGGTTGTGCAAAGGACCCTCAACTTCGAGGCACCAGGAACACTGCTGCAATGAGGGAGCAGAGTGATCAGGGTTAAGGAAGGGGCTGCTTCCAAAGTGAGGCCAGCTAGAATACCTGTTTGTCGACATCAAGAAAGTCAACTCTATTTCTCTGTTCAACTTAAGGCTGTGGAGTTTCTGATAAGACACATGGTTAAAAGCAGCCATTTGAAACATAGCAAGGATACTCTCCACCTCAAGGAAATGCAGTAATCAAGTCTCATAAAACTTACTCAAATGATCCCCTATTTGACAAAATTACAAAATGTACTCATGAAATATAACAAAATCTACTACCTAGTTTGTTTTGCAAATAAGTTTATAAGGCATAACATAATATTATGATAAAACAACTTATGAATGGCACAACCCTAACTGCATTACGGTAAGTGGTGAAAGATGTAACCATACAGTGTAATCAAAGTGAAAACCTCAGACACATGTCAGGGAGATTCACAGAGACCAGGCCTAGCTGTGACTATGCTACACCTGTACATCTTATTTGAAGCAATTCATTAGTGGCTAAAAAGTAACAAAGATTATTTTTTAAAATATAAATAGGGGAAATTTATGTTCAGTAACAAACTAAGATGATCATTGTCCAAAAAGGAACCCCAAAGGCTGAGAAGTACACAGAGAATTTGGAACACATTTTCAGAGCTGTAATGTCATCTGTGAAAGCAAAGAAACTGAGATTTCTGTGCAATAAAATTGAGTGTCTTTCTCTGCCATCCCTTCAATTACTAGATGCACAGTCTCGCTCGCAGCCTCTCTGTTCTCATACAGTGGGCTCTGCATCCTCTTCCCTGGTCCCAGTGCTTTCTCCACAAAATGCCTCATTTAATGAACTCCTTCTAATCATACAAAACTCAGCCAATGCCTATGCGTTTCAAGCAATGACAAGGTCTCTCTCTTTTTTTCCCCAACAGCGCGAGGGGGTTGAACCCAGGGCCCCACACCTGCTTTCCAATCCCTGTACCACTAAGCTACACCCTCAGGCCTTTTTTTTTTTTTTTTTTTAATTTTGAGACAGTGTTTCACTTAGTTACGCAAGCTGTCTGTCTCCACCTCCTGAGTTGCTGGGATTACAGGCGTGCACCACTGTGCCCAGCAACCAAGTCTGAATAAACTAAAATCGGAAAAAACCTCTAAGTATAAACAAAAAGGACAAAAGTAACTACGAAGCTAACTTAAGACACGGTTGGAAACATATTGGGAAAATTATCTTTGTCAAGATTTTAAAGCAGAAAAGAATTAAAAATGAAAGCATACTGCTGGCGCTCCTTTTCGAGGGTTTTATTTTTAAATATTATTTCTGAGTAGATGAAAATTACTCTTTGAAAAAACCTTTCTTTTTCAGTTAGATTAACGAACTATGAGAGATACTAAAAGGGTTGTAGATAAACAAGTACAAGGATTCCCTGCCTCCCCCAAACAAAGCACTACCAACAAAACAGACATCAACATAACTTTCTTCCCTTTCACTAGTGTTGAAAGCTGTGAGCTGTCACTGACACAATGAAATAATTAAGATATATTAATATTATAATTTTATTAATACTCACACAAAGTAAGTATTCACAGATGAAATGTTAGGTAATACTGGTTAGTATTAGATTTCTATGGTAAAACCCTAGCTTATTTTGTTCGAACAAATAGGGTAAGTTTATAGCACAAGTGGGTCATCATACAGCAATTTTAGATCCTTTCCAGAACGATTCAGAGAAAAGATACATCTACACCTGATCCCTGTTTTGGAGATACAGAGCAATGAGGCGGTTAATGTTATTAAAAAGAAGGCTTAAGTATTCTCTGCGATTCATGCATTACTAGGTACGTCTGTTACCTCGACAATGTCTGAGTTGGTTCTGCTCTCGTGAGGCTCGTTGTACTCGGTGTACTTGAGCAGGACCTTGTCCATGTCCGTGCTGGCGTACTGAAACAGTTTGTTGGAGCTGTTGAAAATGATGAGGGCGATTTCACAGTCGCAGAGCACGCTAAGCTCGTAAGCCTTCTTCATCAGTCCAAACTTTCTCTTGGTAAAAGTGACCTGGGCAATCAAAGAAAAAATGCTTTTTAATAACAGCATTAGTAGTACTAGAAATACAGGCTGCTTCAAAGTGGGTGTTTTAATACAGCCAGCTTTCAAAGATGGAAAAGATTCCTGGCATCACGTTCCACACCAGCCATAGGACTTTATGGCCACATGCTCTTTCACGGGGGAACTCCTCATCCTTGGCTGTAACTAACTATACTACAGAAGGAAAGAAAGAAAGAAAGAGCACTGACCACTGGTACCTTATCATTCAGCTTAAAGTTGTCACCACTGGAAACCATAAATCCCACCCCTGGTAATCCAACATCACTGAGACTTTAATCCTTGAAAAACTAAGTACACCCACTAATCTAATCTAATGCTTTTCCTTCCTCCCAAATCCTTCTCCTGCACCACTGAAATTCATAGACAGGGGCAGGAGATTCTGATGTCCTCAAATTCTTCTTATTATTTATTTTTCCCTCTAACTGAAACCTGCTACCTGAAGTCCTCTCAAAGGGAGACCAAAAGCTGTGGGTTGTTTTAAATCCCTCGCTCTCAAGGCCCTAGGTGGTAAGTTCTTTCTGTTTCCCACTATTTTTCCTTCCTTCTCCTCTAAAACCTTCAGATGTTTGGAAGTCTATGCCACAAAATCACACCGCCTGCTGACCCCGAGGTGAGCAGGAAGTCACACACCCCCTGCCATTCTTCACAGGCCATGTCACCTGACTATCTTTCTTTCCAGCTGCTCCTCAACCATGTGGCTTCTCCACCTGGGGAGAAAATGCCTGCAAACACGTGGCCTCTCAGTTCCCTTATTTCCCACATCCACCAAGTGTTCACCACACCACTGTCACACACCAGCTCTGCCGTCCCCTGGAGTCACATCCCCTTCACGGCTTCTCCTCCACCTCTTCAGTTCTGTGTTCTCTCTCCAGAAATTCTTTCACTCATCAAGCCCTCCCATCTACTCATCTTACCATTTTGCTACTATAGGCCTTGAAGCCCTGACCCAAAATGCGTGGGGCCATTAGTACTTATTTAAGATCTGGGGTTTTCTCGTGTGTTTTGGACGATCTGCATGCGTGCAAGGACAGCCCAGGTCCACCTACAAGACTGTCTTTCCCGCATGCTTTATGCACTGCCTGAGGGATTGTCAGTTTCAGTGCACTGGCTTTTGAACACCACCCTTTACATGAGGCCAAGTGCAGTTTTCCACCAGCATCACGTTAGCACTCAGAAAGTCGCAGAGTTGGGGGCACCTTGGGTTTTCAGGTTAAGGATGCGCCCCGAATGTCTTCTCCCTCCTGTCCTCTCTCTGCAGATCTGATGCCCGTCACTCCTTCCCTCCCTCCCAAACGCGCTACTCTTCCACCCTCTCTCCTGACCACACTAGCCTGACACAGCCCCACACAGGCACAGAGTCCTCAGGTACTCGTGACTCTTTCTGCAAGTAGCTGACAATTCTCAGGAACATGAACTCGCGCACGCACCCACCCGGTGTCCCTGAACTGAGGGCTGTACACCTCAGCTAGCACTCACGGTGCCTGACGCTCCTGACTCCACTTGGTTTACGCACCTGTGCCCGAAATCACCTATGTCCCGTCTCTCCCCCCAGGAGTACTCTCTTCCCCAATCCCCTTGCCTCTAAGTACTGAGGAACCGGAAATGCCAGAACCCGCGTCCTTCCATCAGGGGTCCTCTCAGCTTAGGCGGGGCCCCTCCGCCTTCCCCGTTCTCCTTTCTGGCTGGTGCAGACACGCTGCTCCCGTTCCTTCCCGTGTGCTTCGCTCTGTCCTCATCATGGTTTCCGTCCACTGCTGGATCGACACCACACGCACGTGAACCCGCTCTGGCAGCGCCCTGGCCTCCACAGCACCCCTCCAGGCCCCAACACTTTCTGTGCTCTCCACTTCAGAGCAAGAGCTTTCCAAAGAAACGCTGACAGCTGCCTGCCACCTCACTGCGAGGCTCCCTCACTGACTCCAGCCAGCCTTCCACCCCCACATTCCACCAGGACTGCCCTTGTCAACACCACCGTGGGTGACCTTTAACTTCTGAGCCTGAAGGCAGGGGTCACCTGCTTCTGACTGTCCTTCACACCTCGCGGTATGTGACGAAGTTGGCCATGTTCTCACTCTTCCAGCTTTCTATTCCAGGTGTTCCTTCCTCACACAACCTTCCCCTTCGTCACCGGCCGCTCCCTCTCAAGCCCCTTCCTCTGCTCAGCCTCCACGTATTTCCGTGCCTGGTTTTAAAGGCAACACACAAGCTCTTCCCGCAGTCTCCTCCCTTTCAGCAAAGGAACGCGCAAATAACCAAAGCCAAAAGGACTTCGGGGTTACCTGTGACTCCTCTTCGTAAGCTACTCCACTCCATCAGCAGATCTGGTCAACTTTACCCTTAAAATGTCTCGAGTCTATCCAGTTCTATCTATACCATGACCACCTAAGCTGTGTGACACTATCTCTCATCCATTTATATACTAAATATAATATCTACAGAATCTTATTGCATTTCCTGCTTCATCTTTAACACCTACACGGTATCTGCGCAGTAACCGCCAGAGTGACACTTCTGAAACACATCAAACTGTTCAAGTCAGAGTTCAGGAGTTTTCACTGCAAGGAGAATAACATCCAAACTCACGGAGCACACAGAAGACACGGTCTGCCCCGAGCTCCTTATGTGCCCTTCCTGCCCGTGTGCGCGCACGTGTGTGTGCTCCTTAGCCGCCGGCCACCTTCCACCTCGGAACGGCACTCGGCTCCCCCGCTGTGGAGTACTCACCACGCCACGCTTCCTTCAGGCTCGCTTCTTCCACCTTGTAAAAACAAATCACTCACCATCTAATCTTTCTAAAAACTCCTTGTCATACAAATACAGGGTTTCGTACAAATGCCAACGCGGAATGGATTGTCCTTGCTAGCCTCCCTGCTTTCCCTGACATCTACACAAACCCCTGAACCCCCATATTGACACATCATTAGCACTTAAGAGTTCACAGTTTACATGAGGGTCCACTTGGCATTGTTCATTCTGTATATCTGGGACAAATGACATGTATTACATATACTGTATTTATAGTATCTTACACAATAATTTCACTGCCCTAAAACTACTGAATAATATTCCATTGTCTGGACGTACCACAGTTTATTATGTTGTGAGGACCCCTTGGTTATTTCTACATTTTGGCAATTATAAATAGAGTTGTTACACAGAAAACATATGCAGGTTTTAAGTGGACGTAAGTTTTCAACTCTTCTGGCTAAATAAGAACGCAGTTGCTGGATTATGTTAAAAGTAGGTTCAAAGCCAGGCATGGTGGTAAACACCAGTAATTATAGCATTTGGGAGGCTGAGGCAAGAGGTCTGTGAGTTTGAGGCCAGTCTGGGCTACACAGTGAGATGCTGTCTCTCACATGCGTGAAAACACACACACACATTTAGTTGTATAAGAGAGTGTCAGAAGCATTTTAAGCATTAAGCTATGATTAATGAGTTGCTGGAGGCTCAATGTGGACAAACCAGAGAACTATAAACTCCAGAACAGCCAAGAGAATATTGAAGGAAAAGACCAAACTGGAGGACTTTCAAACTTATTCTAACACATACAGTAAAGCTTACCATAAAATAGTCAAGGTAGTATAGTGTTCGCCCGACAAGCAGATACATAGAACAGACGAGAGCCCAGAAATAAACCCATACAAACACAGCCAACTCATCCTTGACAAAGGAGGAAAAGTAATACAATCAGAAAAGACAGGCTGTTCTATAAACAGCGCTGGAACAACCGGATATCCAAATGCAAAAAAAAAAAAGGAATTTAGATACAAACCTTAAGCCTCTCACAAAATTAAATCTAAGTGGATCAAAGACCTAAATATAAAGTGCAAAACTATAAAGCTCCTAAAAGCTAACATGTGAGAAAACTTAACATGATTCTGGGTTCGGCAATGACTTTTTAGAGATATAACCGAAGACATAATCCATGAAAGAAAAAATTCGTAGCCCAGACTTCACTGAAATTAAAAGCTTCTGCTCTTTCTCAACATTAAGAAAGTAAGGTGTCTAATTTTAAAAATGGGCAAAAGATGTGAATAGTGGACCTTCATGCAAAGGATGGACTTTAGGAGATAATGATCCGTCAATGCAGGTTCCCCGACTGTGGCTCACGTACCACCCTGATGCAGCATGGAGGTGAGCAGTAGAGTGGAGGGGGTGGGGGTAGGCAGGCATACATAAAGAACTCTGCAATTTCTGCTCAGCTTTGCTGGGAACCAAAACTACTCTAAAAAATAAAATCAATTAAAAACTGGTTCCTAAGGAAAGTACTTAAAAACGTACTTTTGATTAATCTTTTGAAATTATAAAACAACATGAACAAAGTTTAGTGACTTCTTCCCTGTCAATGTCTCCCACATGCTTTTCTTCCCATGAATTCTGTCTAAATATTGGTCCAGCCTTAGAATCAATCATGGCAGTAGCTACTAAAGAAACAGAGAATCTCTAGTATGACAGAAAGCAACTGTTTCTACTATGATTGTTTCCACAGGCATAAAACTAATGTAATGTCCTCTTACATTACAGACATAGTAGGTACACACAAAAAAGAAGCAACAAGAGAAAATGCATTTCACGTGTATAATTCAAAGATGTTTCTGTATTGTTCAACCTACTTCATTTCCGGTATAGCATGACAAAAATCAGAGAGCACAGTAGTTTAACAATTTGCAGGAAATTTAGAGAGGGTGTCTGATCTATTTTTTCTGGTGATACCAAATGCATTTACTATATACACTTCTGAGCATTTAATCATTTCATTGTCCTAATTTCACACAGACCTTGTTAATAGTCTCAGCAGCCTTATATTTCCATTATAATTCTCAAGGACACAAAACACAATATTCCACATTTGACCTCTCGGATATACTGCTGGCTAGCAAACTGCTTGAAAATGGTTGAGGGAAGGTCTCTTATTTAAACTTTCACTCAACTAGAAAATCTAATCAGCCAGTGCAATGTACTGTTGATGGCATGTATTTACTCAGAAATTCTGTCACAAATCCAAATCACCTCTTATGAAGTACCTTTGAATCCTGGTCTATACTTGATATTTCAAAACTGTTTAATATGAAACACAAGTTTAAAAAATTTTCACCATCTGATGAAGTGTTTGTTTTTACACGTACATTTTGGGAACAATCAAAAGGAAAATGGAATACAATGGAGGAAAGAGAAAGGAACCAAAGGATACTGACCATAACTTAAGATGAGCACATGCTGTCCAAAGATTAAAAAAAAAAAAAAAAAAAAAAAAAAAAAAAAAAAAAAAAAAAAAAAAAAAAAAAAAAAAAAAAAAAAAGACACAAAACAGGAAAATAAGCCAGGAGAGCCTTCACAATTTGCCTCGCTTCTAGCATTTACAATTAAAAAGAAGTTTTTGGTTATTATATCCTGTCTTCCTTCCTAGACATTAGCTTTGTAGGACATTAGAAGAGAAAATCAGTAATAGTTAACAAATTATCTGGAGAGTGTTCATTAGTAATGCTGCAATATAGCCACATTTCAGTTCATAAATTTCATGCTACCCAGGTAACATAACCTAAAATTAGGCTAGTCAGAGAATGCTAACTACATAATGACAATATTCAACTTACTATTCCAAGACAATTACTATTTACAGAACTGAAGACTTTAAAATTGAAGATTTTAATCTTCAATTTAAACTGAAGATTTAAAACTGAAGAGCTAAAACTGAAGAATTAAAAACTGAAGATTTTAATTACATTAAAATAGTGCAAATTCTTTATATTGATTTATGTTCAAAAGATATCATAAAATTTAGTATTAAATTCAAAATGGAATAAAGAAATCCTGCTTACTCGTCTCTGCTCCTATAAAAACACATACACACATACATACACGCACACACACAAGCACACACCTGTGGAAGAATAAAAGAGACTAGGCTTTCTTCGAGTAAGAAGTCAGAACCCCAAACTCTGAATTTTCATCTGCCAAACCGGGTGACATTTAGATAGAAGTGAAAGTAGATACAGCGAATTCACATGGAGTCCTTCACAACGGGGAATTTCAGAGTCCTGGGAAAGTCCAGATAAGAATCCTTTCATTAAGAAAGGAGGCAGGAGGAGGAAGTAGTACAGAAGGAGGAAGAGGGAGAGGAAGAGGGAGAAACTCTGAAGAAAAACCATTTTTGTTAACATCTACCTGATAGCATTGCCAAAGATGGGAGGTAAGAGAAAGATGGGAAAAGCGATCTGGTATCAAGGGAGTAAGGAGGGGGAGCGGGGATCACATTATGCTGAGATTAGGGTCACTAGAAGAAAATGCAAAGAATCAAAGCAAAAATTTAAATGGACACAAAGAAGTTGTTGGGTATGGTTGGTAGATAACGAAGATACTGTAAAAGTACTTGGGAAAGGAAAAATATTTGTTCAAAAAAATGAAAAAATATTGAAAGGCTACTCTGAAAGATAATAAATAATAACCAAATTCATGGCATATTGTGGTTCAGTTATCGAATCTCAAAGTCAAAATACTATGTGCACCCAAGCCATTACCCCTTTTGGCAAGTTATTCCCCCCTCCAAAAAACCAGATTCAGCAGAGAAATCTAATGTAGGAACAGGCCAATTTTAGTTGCTGAACTGCAGCAGCGAGCTCCATCTTTTTAACAAAATCATTTCCTCAACTTAGACAGTTCCATTAACAGCTATCTCCATATTCGTGGCTTCTCCTTCCCTCTGAACACACAGAATCTGTTCCAGAGGAAGGTCCAGTGTAGTTATGCCCAACCTACACATCGCCGTCTACAGGATCAGTGCTCAGGGCCTTTCCAAGCGCTGCCGTCTCTCTGCCTGTATGGGACTCTCTGATGAACTCTACCTAACATTTTGACTCTGTGTGTTCACGAAGCAGGGCCCTATCAGATGTGAGGGGAGGGAAGTTCCTTGCAGCCTTGCTTGGAATCATTCTTTCAGGATGATGGAGTGATCACTTTACCAAGCATTCTTACTGTACCAGCCTTCATAGTGTATCACACTGTGTGGGCCTCAGACCTTTGCTAAGCAACCTCCATGAGTTAAAATCAGGGCCCACTTCAGTGCATGGCCACCCTACCCCGTCACTAACTTAACCGCTGGCTGTTCAGCCGAGTTCTGTCCCCCAGAACTGTTCAAGCACAGTACCACTGGTTTTGCAGAGCCTGTCTGCAGTGCTGTTCCGCTCCTAGCGAGCTTTCAGAGACTACTCCTCAAACCTCTCCCAATATGCAACCTTCCCAGAAAGAGCATCTCTCTCCCTGCACATGCTTCCAACAGTATCTCCTTTGTAACAGTCTGTGAAATTTTTTTCCTTCTTTTCTCTAAGCCATGGGGTTAGGAAACTTTTTCTGCAAGAGCCAGAAAGCGAAGCTTTTAGGCCTATGCACCATACAGTCTCTGTGGGAACAACTCTGTCATAATGTACAAGCATCACAGAGAACATAGAAATGAATGGGACACAGCCATGTTCGAATAAAGTTTTATTAAAAAAAAAAGTGACTAGCTTAGGGGCCACAGTTTGCCAATCAGCTCTAAACATCAACTTTGGTCTCTTCATATATCAGCGTTTATCCTGAATTTCCAAGGGTTTACTAACAACTGACACTGCAAAATATTAATTAAAGCTGAGGTAATTATACATAAATGTTTCAGAAATATTTGTGACGATTAGAAGTATAAAAGCTTTTCTTGTTATTTCTTGGTGAATCAGAAAACGTAACTGATTAGAACACATTCACAGATAAGTGCAGTTAACTTAGATATTATCTAATTATGAAAACTGGCAATAATTTGAAAATAATAATCAGAAGACTAACAATCTAAATATACAATGCATTGAAGACTCAATGAAAAACCTGCACAATGGATGGCAATGGTACGGGTGCAGTGATTTTACTTTTCTTTCTGCACACCTATGTCATCTACCTCCAACCTACAGGATTTCTGTAATAAAAAGTTACTTTAAACACATGATAAAAACACAAAATTTTATGATTGGAGAATTTTTCATTTCATCTGCTACTGAAGGCACGTAAACTCAATATTAAATTTAAGAACAATTCAACCATTCCATCCTATGGTTTTAAGAGAATTTATATCAATTAAATAGATAAATGAAAATTCACTTTTACCTGTCGGTTCCTTTCATCCATTATGCGTGTGATTTGTATTTTCTTCCGCCCCATTTTCAGTCACCTTTCCTTCCTTATATTCCAAATATTTAATTCAAAAATTAATTTTCTTCAATACCCTAATGCATCCTACACAGCTTCTATTATTTCAGCTTCTCGTCCATGGGCTACAGCTGAAATTTTCTACAAGATCTAAAAAAAAACACAAATTAGAAGATTTCAGTTCTATAAATTTTCAAATCATAAAAATGTGACACAGATTTCAAATCTGCTTTTATTTTGCATGCAGCATTAGTAGCTGAAATTTCTGATTATATAAAATTAGTAAATAAGTTGGAAGTCTTATTGATCTTGCCCCTAAAATATCTCTTGAATCTGTCCATGCATGTAGCCCTGGCTAAACTAATGGAATTATAATGTCTGAGGTTTTCTCAATGCATATAGTAACAGCTACGGCAACAGCCAGCACTACTGAGATTTTTCTATGCGCTGGGCATTTTTCTAAGTATACATAAGTCTTAATTCATTCAATCCTACTACAATCTATCGAGTCAGATGTAATGAGCTCCATTTTATAATGGACATAGAAAAATTAAGTAAGGTGCCTAAGGTCAAGCCGTAAAGGCGCAGAATTTCAGATATGAACTCAGGGAGTCTGGCAGCAGAACTTCTCTTCGACGTCATGGAATGAATATCCTTAAGAGCTTCCGACGGCCTTCATGAGGAAGGACAGCCAGTGTGGATGACCCCAATCTGCCTTTACAAATTCTTGCAAATCCCCCCAGCCTCCAGCCAAATTGCTACTTATCAATCCTCAAAGACACTAGTGTACAACTTTCATAATATATATATTTAAATGAAATACTATTTCTTTGGCCATTCAATACCTACTCAGCAGTCTAGATTCAGATCAAATATCACCTCCCTGATGACGCCAAAACCAAGTCCCCTTGGGAGAAGAGACAGTGGCATCTTTCGGAGGAGGGGAGGGTGGGGAATATGTGCAAGTTTTAAGTCGGCATTCCTGTGAGCTTGTGAATCTTTCAAGACTTTTTCAGTCCTTCAAGGATTATTTTCTTCCTTTTAGCTCTGTAGTAGAATGACGACCAATGATAAACACTGTGCTTTGAGCAATCGGAACGATACTGTATCTGTTAAGAACTTTGTGGTTAAAAGTGAACATCATAAAAATAACGTACTTATGATGGAACTGGAAACAGGTGCCATATACTCAACAATATATATTCCCAAGGGGCTCTTACTGGGGTATTTTAAGACTGTCCGTGCACACCTATAAAACTTCAGTTGTACTGTGCAAGTCCAGTATTTGATTATAGCTGGCTCTAGCTCAAAAAAATGGGCTTTTCCCTTTCTTATCACTACCAGTACAAGCATTAGCTATGTCTCCTCATTCATTATGTTTCCATTCACACAACTGACCATCTGTTAGCCATGGGTAACCTACTGACTGATTACCCACTTGTAATAAATTTACTTCCCAACACTGAATTACGAATAAAGGATAAAATGGTCAAGAAAAAGAAAAAAAAGATGTGACTCCTAATGTCAGACAGCTCAGTCTACATGGGAAAACAGGTATCAAACCATCACACAAGTGAGTTTGTATAATCCAAATCTAAAAAGTTCATTTATCTGACACAAACCTGAAACACTTCCCTGAGGAAGTGCCTCATACTCAAACTGAGTATGAGCGTATAGAGGCCAGGCAAAGAGAGAAGAGTATGTGCAAAGGCCGGCCCCACGACACAATGAAGTGGGGAACATCAGCGAACTGAAAGATGGTGCAGCCCAATCAAACAAGCACCTGGGTTACACAACATTCCTGTTTTCCTTGAGACTGTAATATAAACAACAAAACTTGACTGACTCCACATCATGCTCCCTCACAGCCCACACTCTAATTCCCACGATAAAACCTGCAATGTAGTTGACAACGTATTCGCACATTTCACTGCAGAGGTATTACTGCTCCAGTATGCAAGATCTGCTAATGCCTGGAAGACACACACACTGTACTCTCTTCTCTAATCTGAAAAATCATGACTTCTAGAATGTATCTGAGCATTTTGCTCTCGACAATCTGGAGTAGACTGCTTCAAACCAACCTTCTTGTACATGATGTAACTACAAAAATGCCATAATGAAATCTATTATATTGTACACTATTTAAAATAACATTAAGTTTTTAAAAACCTAGCCTTCCAACTAGAAAAGCAAAACAAAGTGATTTGTTTTAAAGCACTGTGGAACTTTCAAGATAGTAAGAGTATGCAGGGCAGAGATCTAGAAGAAACCGGTGACACCATTCTTTGGACTCATTTTTGGCCTACAGATTCCAAAATTAGTGGCTGAAGAGACTGAGAAAGTGGACAGAGCTTCAATGAGATCTCTAAGTAGAGGTGCAAAAGTCAGGATCAGGACTGCCCAAGAGAAAGAGCTCTAGAAAGCAGACGAGTTATCTGGAGAGACGCCAAAGTCTACACCTCAGGCATAAAGACAAACCAGAAATAGACTAAGCCCCGCTGGGAAGGAATTACAGCTGCAAATCACCTCAGCTCCAGATTAGATAAGGCAACCTTGGCTAGCAAAAGGTATTAGTCTAGTGGCAGACAAGTAGCAAAAATAAATCTTCTCAGAAGAAATATAATATTACCCAGAAATTCAAATTATTTTATCATTTTTTTCATATGAAATGCCCAGAAATAAAAAGCAACCAGTTGAAATATGACCACAAATTTAAAATGGAAATTAAAACAGATCTATAGTAGATCCACGTAACAGTGTTATCAAAAAGAGATTTTAAAATCAGTATGTTCAAGAAATTGAACAAAAAACGAATTTGTCCAGACACAAATAAAAATGGAAAAATAAAATCACAGATTTGAAAATAAGTTAATTTATGCACTGATTTAATAGTAAGTAAGCCACAGCTGAAAAAAGACACTGAACATAGGAAAGAAGAAAGTATCTAGAAGAGTACGAAAAGACATAAGGGTGAGAACTCTAGAAAAGAGAGTGAAAACATTGAGAAAGGCTCCAACAGGACATGTGAAGTGGAACCCAGAAAGAGAAGAAAACCATGATGGAGACAGAGTGTCTGAAGATGGGACAGCTAAGAGTTTTCAAAAGTGATGGAGACATCAAGCCACAGACTCACCAAGCTTGACAAGCCCCCAAGCAAAATAAACATAAATATATTTTAGGCTCATCAAAGGAAGAGGGAAGGGATATATCCTCAGAGAAAGACCATTAAAGGAGCCAGAAAAACTTAAAACATTTCGAGCCTCAACAGTTTTTTAAATTTGCATAGCTGACTTCTTCACATAAATAATAAAGCCAGAAGAAAAAAAAATGATATTTTCAAAGTGCTGGAGGGAGGGGGTGATGTCAAATTAGAATTCTGCATCTGCGGAAGAATACCCTTCAGAAATGAAGGCAAAAGAGAGACATTTTTAGGCAAACAGAAACAGAACTTGTCATCAGGAAACACTGAAGGGACCTCTTCAAAGTAGGAAGAAAAAAGGGTACCAGATACAGCTTGAACGTGCACAAAAAATGAAATGCAATAGATAGGGTATGAGCGTTAATTTTAATCGTCGACTTGACTGGATTAAGAAATGCCTAGGAGATGAGTGACACGTTTCTGGAGGCATCTTTGTTGGTATTTCTGAGATGATCAGATCACAAAGGCTGTGACCTAATGAATGGACTAATCCCTGGACAGAGTCATAATATGATGGCATTATTGGGAGCACATAAACAAACAACTCAACAGAAGGCAAGGAATGGGCTTGCGTTGTAGCTTAGTGGTAGCATGCCTACCTGGCTTGCTTCTGCAAGGCCCTGGGTTCTATCACCAGCACTGGGGCAAAACAGGCAAGGAAAGATGCACAAGTAGAAAGCAAACAGGAAGGTGACCAATGTAATCCAAATATGTGAGTATTTACATTGAATATAATTAAGTTAAACTTCCAATGTTTAAAAAATATAATACTCTATTTAAAAATAAAACCCAACCATATGGTGATTATAGAACACATACCTTAAATATGGGAATATACAAAAAATGAAAGTCAAAGTGGGAAGAAAGATTCACCAAGGAAAACCGAACAAAAATAAAGTTGTGTAGCTAAACTGCTTAGGGTAAACTTCAACGTAGGAGCTAAGGCACATGTAGATGGACAAAGACATGGACACTTTTAAACAGGAAGTTCATTCAGTTCACCATGAAGATACAGCGATTCTAAATTTGGGAGTACCTAATAACATATGTAGTTAGGAATCTGTTCCTGAAAATATTCCTGTACAAAAACCATAACCAAGAGCTTATTTCCTATTTTTTAAGCAGGAAAAATGATAATGCTACACATCAACTCATAATTCCCAATCATTTCTCTTCGAAAGTTTGACTGAAACACAGAAAATGCCCATTTATAGTAATAAATCATCATGGCTGGGATGTAAAATGCTTACTACATGACTTCACAGGCCTAACTTTCTCACTGGCTTTTTCCTCTGTCCTCAATTTGACACTTTCTCAACATTTTTGTACATTCTATAAATCTATGCATAAATAAGGGCTAAAAATGAAAAGGCAATTAGAAGCACGCAATGGCTCACAGCCTCTTCCTACAGCACCATTTTGCTTCCTGCCAATAACATCAGATGTACACTCCCTCTCTTGACACTTGGTATTCCAATATTCCACCAATTATATTTGGAATGTAATTTGTGAATTTTATCATACACCAGTTTGCTTAAATATTGGACTGAATTTTGCAGATATAAAAATGTACTTTTCTCAAGTAAACTTCAGCTAAGAAACAGAGTATGTCTGTATTTAAAGCCAGCCCCAAAAGAACTATCTCCAATCTCCAATGACAGCAAGTTGATGCTACCAGTTTTCTGAGTTACGGATGGAACAAGCAGATCAGAATGAAGGAAAAGCAGACCCAAACAAAAACCTGAACGAGGTTCACTTCACTGACACGACTGCAGAAAAGACTTTCCTTACAACTAACTGCATACAAAGCATTTACCAAAAGTCTTAACAAATTTCAAAGCACAGACATATTCTCTGATCTTAGGGGAATTAAGCCAGAAATTAATAAAAAATTTAACTAGAAACCCATGTATATTTGAAAACTAAGTGATAAACTTATAAATAATACTGTAAAAAAGAAGTCACACACAAAATCAAAGTATTTTGAATGACATGCTGTTAAAAATACTTGACATCAAAGCCAAGTGTGGTGGCACACACCTGCAATCCCAACACTGGGGGAGCGAGGCGGGAGGATTGCAAGCTCAAGGGCAGCTGGACTATGAGACTCTGCTCAAAAAACAAATGACAACAAGGACCTCTTTATATAGTAATAAATCAAGTACAGCTAAAACCAAGTCTGTTGTTGTTGTTAGGTGCCGTCGAGTCGTGTCTGACTCATAGCGACCCTCATAGGGTTTTCAATGGCAGATTGTTTCAAGATTGCCTTGGGAGTGGGTTGTCACATCCTTCTCCCATTTTTGCGGTGCTGGGAATCGAACTCAGGACCTCAGAGACTGCAGAGCGGCACTCTACCAATTGAGTTAAATTCCAGCCAGGCAAAGCCAGGTGTATGAGAGAGAAATTTTTAGCTGTAAGATGCAAATATGGGGGAGAAGGAGAAAGGACAAGAAATAATCAGTAATGAATAAATAACCATCTCACAGCCATAAAAAGGAACAAGTTAAACTCCAGACAACAGAAATGAAGAAATAAAGGTAAATGCAAGCAAAAATGAAATAGAAAACTTACAACAGAGATCAACAATGAGTCCTTTGGAAGATCTGAATAGTAACATTAGTAAGAACAAGAAAGAAGAAAGGAAAACAGCGAAGCATACCCGGTCCCAAGGGTCTTTACAAATAAGGGAACATGGACTTGGTTTTCTTCTTGACTCCGATGCATATTTGTCACATGAAGAACGCTGCTCGTAAATTATACTAATTTATTACATTAGCAAGCATCATCTCCAACTACCACCCCCTCTATTTCGGGTTTGTAGACTTTAATGATCTAAGTGCAGCAATCCTTTCATCCCTCTAGGCCCTATAATTCGTCAAGCCTACCGCCTGTTTACTGCCCCGATCTACTTTTTTGTTCTTTGCTTCTCTCCTTATGTAGTTTAATTTTCATAAACCTTCGCCTCCCTTGGGCTCCACCCCTCTGCTCCCATCCCCCTGCCTAGATTTTGTGGCAAAACTCTACTCCTCAGGGTCTGCTCCAATGTAGCTAAAGACAGCTGGAGGGAAAAAAAAAGATCACCATTCTATTTTTGCCCATTCATCTTTCAGTTCACAAATGTCATGACCTCAGACCTCAAATACTCCCTTTACACTCTCCAGCAATCTTCCATTTGCCTGTTTCCTGGGTGGTTATTTTTTGCCCTATTCTCTCGCTCACATTTCCAACAGACCTGTTTCATCTTCACTCTTAGCTGGTCACTTTCCTACCAGTTCTACAAGCAAAGTAAAAGCAATCGGAAGAGACGCACCTCAAATGCATGCACCACAACTACCAGCCCGTTTGGGTGCCACTCCAGCAATTCTCCCAAAGCATTATCTGACTCAGAAGCCCTATCACAACTTGAAGGAGAAAACCCAGACCCAAACCCCAAGCACACCACTAAAAGAGTTGGATAAACTTTGGTAATCGACAATTTCTAAGTGAAAGTAATTTTTTGTAACAGGAAAATTGAGAGTATATGCATTTTACGTACCACAGGAGGCTAGAATTAACTATCACACATTTGCAAATATTGTTAAGTAGTCCAAAAATTAATTTCTACTTTTTCAAGAAATACCTTAAGGCTTAGTAGCAGTAGTTTTGCTTTTTTTAATTGATTTATTTATTTAGCCAGGGTCTCACTATGTATTTGCGACTCTCCTGCATCAGCCTCCCTCGTGCTGGGATTCCAGGCACACCCTACCATGCCTGGCAGGAAAAGTATTCTTGAAATCACAAGCAAAAATTTAAGGTACCTTTCCCAAATTTTTACTAACGTAACTGTTGGAGTCAATCAATGATATCTAACATTTAAAATGCTAAGTTAACTTTTCATAATTACTGAAGAATACTCCCTATTAACACGGTTCACAATTGCTTTGTGAACATTAACTACTTAGAAGATTCTAATCAGAATAATCTACTCCAGAGCTTTGGAAATGTAGGCCAATGAAGGCAACGAATTCAAAGTCCCATGAAATGCTCACAGTTCGGAAGCGCCGGTAAACTCTGTTTCATTCTTCTCCTGGACCCTTCCCGCCCCCTCTGAGACAGGGCCGGCCCCGTCCACTTGCTCTCTCACTTACAAATCTTCCAACAGATTACATAATTCATGTCCTCTAAGCCTCCTTTTCTCCTACTTATTGTCATCGTACAATAGGGATGACCTATTTTAGGTCGGATTTCTTCTTTTTTCAAATAAAGATTAATACATTAATTAATATGATCTATATTAAGAACGCCTGCAGCCGTAGCCCTGTGGCATCCGATCCCATCAGATCTCGGAAGCTAAGCAGGGTCGGGCCTGGTTAGTACTTGGATGGGAGACCACCAGGGAATACCAGGTGCTGTAGGCTTGGGAGAAGGACCCAGCACCCTACTCCCAAAAATCAATCCACCACTGAAAGCCCTATGAACAGCAGAGAAGCACTGACCAAGTGTTTCGCCTGTTGTATGTAGGGTCGCTGAGTCGGGTACCGACTCAATGGCACCTAACAACAACAACAACATATTAAGAACACAGGAGCCTAAGAGATGAAAAGTTTGGGATTATCTCGGCAGTATCAGATATAATGTAAGAGAAATTGCCACTATACAGCATCAGGCATTTCATCTGGATGCTACAAATTTCTTCACCTGATCTACATCAATTCCCCAGACAAACTCTAAAACTACTGCCACTCGAGGTCACAAAAACAGTTCAATTTTTAGAAAATATTTCCATCGTGTTTATTTACTTCCTAGTATAGGGAGGGAAAAATGTCTTACTAGAAATGAAGCACCAGCAAAAAGTACGCTTAGCTTTGATCCTTGCAGAAAAGTCAGTCTTTGCTCCTGTTTCACAAAATGCAGTTCCTTAGAAAAGAAAAAAATAAGATGAGTTATTACTCTCGACTCTTTAAAGAGAAGTAAACACACATTTTATTATTATAAAATTCTAGCATTCCACACCGTTCCTGGCACATAGCTCCACAAGTACTTGGTCAATGACAGCAAATTAAACTGATTAAAGCCACTCGTTTTATTTAGATAACAAAACAAAATGTTAGCCCAGTGAATTGTGTCTAATGTCACTAACCCCCTTCTCCCAGGAAGTATTACTCAAAAGTCTAGGACTGTTATGTGCACCAGACCCCCATGCCTCCTCCCCTGTCCTCTATACACATGATATGCTCGGCGTGGTCTGTGCTGTGTGTGTGGCCTGCTGCACTTACCAGTTGGTATACAAATTTTACACTACTTTTAAATGACAGAGAATGCTCATTGTATTATGGTTTTATTTAGAAAATCGTCACTAGGACCATGATTTGTATCATCATAAAACATGTGCATATCCCAACACAGCTGTACACTTGTACTGCTCCCAAGCTACCTTTTAAAGAAAAAGAAAACTTAATGTAGTGAACATAAAATGATAAAAAATGAGTAGAAAACTGGTAACTGTCAACAATTCCGCTCAATAAAAGAACACCGGTGAACATTACCCAGTGAATTAGGTGCATAAAGAGCCACTCCATCCTGTTCCATTCTTGCATTTGGTTAGAAACAGAAACTTCCTCACCCCAACTCACAAGAGACAGTATCATGGTTCTAAGACAATAACGTAGAATTTTTGATTAGGCAATTCAACCAATCCCCAAGTAAATCTGCTTTATCAACTGAAAATGGATAATTTCTCCACAGAAATTAAGTGTTAAGAATCCGACTTAATTATGGTAATACTGTCATTTTGTTTCCCTTTGGAAAAGTACACCTCCTCTGGAAGGGGAAAAACACACAAACTGCCAAATATTTTTTTTACATTAACAAATTAAATATTAAAAGCTCCAACATTAAGAGACACAAAAGCCCTTTTGCAAAAGGGTTATAGGAGCTTGCTTAAGAATCCAATTTCATCTTTTAATCTAGTTGTACTAAAATGCAGATCATAAAAAAAGTTCCTCAAATTTAGTTGCATTACCTACAACTCAAAGTGATACTATTTTTCATGGGTCCTCAACCTAAATAGAACTATTTTAATATCTATTAGTTTTGTGACCCATTTTATGTGTCACAGTGGAGATTATAGTTTAGCAATTTCTTCCAGGGCTAAAAAAAATAATAAATAAATAAATAAATAAATAAATAAATAAAAACATTAAATGCAGAAATGATATATACACATCATGGTTCATAGCAAACTTTGTTCCTCAACTTTATAAATGTACTGTTATTACTTATGCTTTATACATAGTTCTCAAATGGTTTCTAAAAGGCAACACTAACGAATCAAGGTTTCAGTTTTTATAATAATCTGTAAAGCAATCCCAAAACAATCAGCCACTGAAAACTCTACAAGGAGTGCCATGAGTCAGACTGGACTTGACAGCACCTAACAACAATAATGAAATACTCTTACTTTCACAAATAACATTAAACTAAAACATTAGTGCTGCAACGAGTTATCATAAAATGTCACCTAACTGAACTGCTACACCGTACTGCTTCTGGCAGCCAAGAGCAAGACAACCCGCAGCTCCACCACTGCTGCGCGCATCTTCCTCAACTGCGTCGACGCTGTCATCAACCCGGACTCTCAACCTCTGCCTGGAAACGAGCAGCCCCCTTGCTTCATGTGGATCAGTGTTCAGTTCAGTGACCCTTCTGCGAGGCCATCCCTAGAACAACTTCACCACCATCACTTCCAGTGAGAAAAATTATTACAGTTTTACAAGTATGAGCCTCCTCATGCTTACACTGTTTAAAAAAAAAAAAAGAACGAACGAACTTTGGACTTTCTCCATTTTTATATGTTCACTAGCTAGTCAACACTTAGCATTCAATTCAATCCAATTCCTTCAGAATATATTTACTTTAGAATCTAATATTCCAGGCATTTTCCTATGTGCTAAAAATAAATCCCTACCCTATGCCTGACCTTATGGAGCTTACATCCTAGTGGAGAATTATAACACAAGATAGATAAAGAATATATATGGTAGGTTACTGTGAAGGCCTTCTGGGAAAAAAATAATAAAGCAGAGAAGGAAGTAATGTCACAGAGAGGAAATGAAAATTACAGAAGAGGTATCCAGGGCTGACCTAATGCAGTAACAAGTGAACAGCAGCAGTAATATTTAGGTGCTCTCATATCATAAACCAGTACACTAACTGCTCTACATACGTTAACTGAGATAAGGTCAAAACAACCTTTTTACTATCCTACTACTATCCCAAGAGGAAATAATAAAGAAGCAACTTTCCAAAGTCAGACAACTAATGTAACGGGGAAGCCAGGGTTAGAATCCAGGCATGATTTTAACTGCTACGAATAACCACAATTCAGATAATGGTCTCCCTGCATAAACTGAACAAATGAAAAAATGAATACCTGCTACAGCAATGGATTCCAAAGCAGCAGAGGAAACCTCAGCCCCAAAAGAGCAACACATCTCAGCAGCTTCAGAGTCACACCGAGCATCACGTCCATGCTCAGAGCTGACAGATACCAAGGCAAATAACAGACACCTGCTGTGAGCACACATATTCATAAATACTGATAATTACTCAATACTTAAAAATATATTCTAAGTTTCTATATGACAATGACCAGGCCTAAAAAGGTATATGACAACACCACACAAATCCCACAAAGAGCTGCGGTACTGTGATAGACTAAGAGATATTTATTTGTGATCTCTGCCCCTAGGTCCTGACACACAACCCCTACAAGTTCACTCCTTGGATTCTATGGAGCAATAATGACAACTTTTGTATCCTGATGACATGATTGGTAAACAGGAGCCCCTGGAGAGCTTCGGGACGTGCAAGGGTCACCAGAAACGCCATGGCTTGGTTAGAGGAGTCATGAGAATCTAATACATTCCACTTGGGCTTTCTATGGTCTCCCCAACCTCTGAGGTGGGAAAGACGCTAAAGGTGGAGCTGAGCACCAATGGCCAAAGATGTGATCAACCGCGCCTGCGCCTAAGCAATGAAGCCGCCCTAAAACTCTCAAGGACCTGGATGGCTGGCACACCGCTAAGGGCATGGGAGTGGCTGGCGGTGGTGTGGCAGGAACGAGGCCTGTGCCTGTCCTGGTTCGAACCTAAAACGTTCCCCAAAGGTCCCGCATTTGAACACCTGGGCGTGGGGGGCCTCGGGAGCTCGCTGGCTAGCGCAGCACCTCCCACGTGCCTTGCCCTGTGCATCTCCTCACGTGGCTGTTCATCTGCACTCTCTGTGATACCGGTCACGATACCCTTTACAGGCGGAGCGTCCTTAATTAAAATCCACACTCAGAAACCCTTGCAGCACCAACATGACCCCACAGTGGGAAGATCCACACCTGACCTCATGTAACAGGCCGAAGTCAAAACAAGGGTGTACTCAGAAACTTGTATAAAATAACCTCTCAGCTAAGTGTGTATGAAACACAAATAAACTGTCGAGACTGGATCCCATCACCAGGTATCTCAGTCGGTATAAGCAAATGTTCTGAAACTTGAAACAGTCTAAAGCTTGAAACACTCCGAGTCCCAAGCTTTGCAGTTAAGGAATATTCAACCTGGACGGGAGGTAAATTTAAGGGAAGCGTTTCTGAGTTCTAGGAGCTGCTCTCACAAATTAACGCAATCTGGGCCGGGGTTTTGGGAACACCTCACTGACAGCCAGTTGGCCAGAAGTACAGTTCACAATTTGGCACCTGCAACAGTATCAAAGGGAAGTAGTCTTGTGGGACTGAGCCTGCAGCCTGTGGGCTGTGACATTATCCACAGGCAGCCAGGTTTGGAATTGAACTCCGAAAACACTCAGCTGGTTCCCACAGGAGGAACGGCAGGGAGCGTGGGGAAAAAATTCTCACACACACCTTGGTGACCAGACGTGAAGTACCGTGTGGCAAGAGGTAAAAGGTGTGTGTAAGAGCAAGAAAACATAATCTGGTTTTTTCCTATCTCAAACAACAAGCCACTAAAAGAAAAACTGTAATACAAGGTCCTCTGAAAGACCTCTGAAGGCACTGTCATTTCAGAGAGTCAAATGTTTAATGTGTTTTATACCATGGTACAAGTTATTCAGCTTCCAATTTTCCACACTACTAAGAGATGACCTTGGGAGAAGGACCTGGCAACCCCCTCCCAAAAATCAATCTGCCATTGAAAACCCTATGAACAGCAGAGAAGCACTGACAATAGTGTTTCCCCTGTTGTACAGAGGGTCGCTGTGAGTCGGATACTGACTGGACGGCACCTAACAACAACAACAACAAGAGATGACCATTTCAGCCAGTAATTCTTCAAGCTGTTGGAGCTACCCCACATTTGGAAATATCAACACTTCATTAGACACCTCTGTCCTGGGCATAATGCAGTCTCAAGGAAATAGGTTTCTATATGAGAACAAACAACTTTAAAACCAATCCACATTAAGACAAAAATAAAACTGACAAAAAGTAAGTAAAAAGACACACAAAGAACAACCAATCCACACACATCTATGTTGGTCAGAAGGCACACACCCGTGCAATTACGTTTTGCTTTGTTTTGCTTTGTCTCCGCACTGGGGGTTGAGCCCAGAGCTTTGTGCAGGCCAGACAAGCGCTCCACCACTGAGCCCCTCCCCAGACGCTGGGGATTTTTTCTCCCTTATGTTTTCACTTTGAGACAGGGTTTCACTCAGTGGTGCAGGGTACCTGAGGCCTCAACCTTGCAATTCTCCTTGCCTCCACCTCCCAAGTCCCTGGGATTACACACGTGTGCCACAGCACCTAGCTAAATTACAAATTTCATTTGTCATCGAAACTTAGTTTTACCTATAATGATATTCTTCATTCAAATGAGGCACCTAACTAGTCATGCCTTGAAAAGATTTTAGCCATGGTACAGTAACCAGTACCAGACATGTTCTCCCACTGAACTCAACTAGGAAACTAGAAAACCAATCAAATATGTGAAACTATAATTTTAAAACTTTAGTCAATGAGTTCACCACTGTGACACTCAAGAAAAGGAAAAATGTCCCCTACAAATAAGGATGGCAGTGTGAGGAAAGGAAGCCAGGCAGAACACGAAGGACTCACCTAAGCAGAAGGGATGGAGACCCACGCTCAGGGATGCTGAGGCAGCAGGAGTAAATGCGCAGTAAATGCGCAGAGAAGATGGCGCTGGGAGGGAAAGTGCTCCTAAAATCTAGAGGGGCTTCTGAAGCAGCACTGCCCCAAAGAAATACAAAGCAAGCCGAAAATGCAATCTGTAATTTTCTAGGAACCACATTTTCAAAGGAAAAACAAGCAGGAAAAATTCAACTCAGTGCACCCATAACACTATTATCTCAGGCTATAAGTAAGTTTTTAAAAAGTGAGATATTTTACAGTTTTCTCTTCACTAAGTCCTGAGTGTGCATTTTACAGTTACACCACACTTAAACCCAGAACTATAACTCAAGCACTGGGCCTCATATGACTAATGGATACCGTACTTGACAACAAAGCTCTGCAGCTTTTCACTGAGGGTGAAGCTACGCATGGATGAGAGGAAAATCTACAAGGCTCGGGAAAGAAAAATGACCAGGAGCAGCCGGCTCCAACATTCCCAGAGAATACCTGAAAATGGGGCGAGGTTCAAGTTCCAACAGGAGGGCAGGAAGACCCCACTGGTACCCTTGACAGTTGGTAGAAAAGGAAGCAGCAACACCTAACTAGTAGGACTCAGCGGTCCCACGTTAACGGCAACAAGAGACTTGGCAGAACGTTTAAAAAGCAGCCTCGGGCCGGGGGCCGCAGCTCAGTGGTAACGCACTTGTGTAACATGAGCAGGGCCCCAGTACCGCAAAAACTAAAAAACAGAAAACAAAAGGCGGCAAACAAAGCCTCAAAGGGTTCAAGGAGACCTGTAAGAAATTTAACAGTCTTCATCAAAAAAATTACAATCTCTTGAGAGGAAATAAAATCCAGACAACCATGTCAGGAGTACAGAACTCAACCAAAACTTACTAAATACAAGACTATGAAGAAATATGTGACCCAATATCTGGTGAAATATTTGAACAAACAAACTCAGAAACAAGGTAACTGATGTCTTTAAAGACTTCAAAATATTACGTTAAAAGATTTAAAGAAAATAAGGAACAAAAAAAGTGAAAAAATTTGAAAAGAACCCAATGGATTTTGTAAGGATAAAAAATGCAATATCTTAAGTAAAAAAATTAACTAGATGGACTTGACAGAGGACTAAATGACACAGGAAACAAAGATCACTAAATTAAAGGTATAAAAATAGAAGGCAAAAAAGCATTTAAAAAAAAGGGAAAGAAAAAACCAGAGCATCAAAGAACTGTAAGAATAACAAGAGCAGTCTAAAAATGGTATAACTGTGGTACCAGAAGAAATAATGGCCAAGGAATTTTTAAACTTGAGGAAAATTGAACCTATATCATCAAGAAGGGCTGGGGTTTAGCTCAGTTGGTAGGGTGCTGCTCCCCACTCTCTGAGGACCCAGATTCAATCCCCAGCACCACAGAAACAGGAGGTGGTGATTCACAACTTAAGAATCCTCAAACAATCAGCCATTGCAAACTCTAGGAGGGTCGCTATGAGTCGGACCCAATTGGATGGCACCTACTAACAACCACCATTGTCAGGAAACCCAATGATCACAAAGCAGGTTAGCACAAAGAAATTGCATCAGGGCACATAATCATCCAAATGTTGAAATCAAGGAACAGAAAAATTTGAAAGCAGCCCAAGGGTGGGAGAGAACACATCACACAGGAGCAGAGCTCAGAATCACCAGACTCCTCATCCAAAGTCATACAAACAAGGTGAAAAGAATAGCACCAGCAAAGTGCCAGAAAGAAAAAACCTGTAAGTTAAAATCTACATAAAGCAACGGTATCTTTCACAGCCAAAAGGCAGATAAAGACATTTCAGATGAACCAAGGCAGAGACAATCCATCACCAGCAGGCCTGCACTGCAAGAAACTTGAAGGCATTTCTTCAGGATGAAGAAACTCTACAATACAGTGTGAGCAGTAAGATAAACTACTGATTTACTAATAATGGTTCATGCACTGTAACCAAAGAACCACACCAATGTTGTTGTTGTTAGGTGCCGTCAAGTCGGTATCCGATTCATAGCGACCCTGTGTACAACAGGGGAAACACTATTGTCAGTGCTTCTCTGCTGTTCATAGGGTTTTCAATGGCAGACTGATTTTTGGGAGGGGGTTGCCAGGTCCTTCTCCCAAACACCAATGTAAGGGTCACTAACAGATGCAGTGGGGAGGGGTTGTTGTTGTTTTTAGGTGCCGTGGAGTCGAGTCCGAATCATAGCGACCCTATGTACAGCAGATCGAAACACTTGCCGATTCTGTGCCAGGCAAACCATCCTATTTATGTTCAAGCCCACTGTTGCAGACACTGTGTCAATCCATCTGGTGGAGGGTTTTCCCAGGATAAATTCAAGACAGGCCATAAAGCTCCAGAGCAACTACTAAACACAAGAAATAAAATGGAATGTATATTTGTTAATTTAAAAAAGCATGAAAAGGGAAAAGGAAAACACGTGGTAGAAATACAAAACAGCAAAGGTAGAAGATTTCAATCCAACTATACCAATAATTATTCCATATATATGTATGTGTGTGTATATATATATATACATATATATATTCTAAACATCTGAATTAAAAGGTAGGGACTGTCAAATCAGATTAAAAGTAGATAATATCAAACTGGCTTTACAAAAAGATGCAGCTGTATGCTACCTATACGATATCCAATTTAAATAATACATAGGTTAAACAAAATAGGTAAAGGATATATCTACAAACAATATTAAGAGAACTTTAGTGCCTTTATTAATAGCAGACAAAGCAGATTTCAGGAGAAGGAATATTACTCTGAGTGAAAGGACATTTTATAATGCTTTCAGTGTCAACTTATTAAAAATGCAAAATAAAGCTGGGCGTGGTGGCACATGCCTTTATTCCCAGCAACTAGGAAGGCAAAGGCAGGAGGATTGCAAATTGGAGGCCAGATGCAGCCTAGGTAATTTAGCCACACTCTGTCTCAAAATACAGTGCTTGCAAAAAGCATTCGTGAGGCTGGGGATCAACTCCCAAGTACTACAATGACAACAAAAAAAGCGAACCATAAGTGCTTAGGAAGCTCTGCAATCTCTGATGCCCTGGGTTCAATCCTTAGCACTGGAAAAATGGGAGGACATGGCAGCCCACTCCCAAAATAATTCTGAAAGAGTTGGCCATTAAAACCCTATGAGGGTCACTATGAGTCGGACAAGACTTGATGGCACCTAACAACAACAATGCAGCTAATAAAGTTTCAGAATACCTGAAGCAGACACTGACAGAACTAAAGGAGAAATAGACAAACCTACAATTAAAGCTGGAAACTCAACATTCCTTCACCATAACTAGTAAATCAGCAGAGAAAGATAAGCAAAGCCACCTAAGCCCCGAACAGCACTACGAACCAACGTGGCTTAACTGAACACTACCAAACACATTAAAATATATATATATAGATGTGTCTTAGTACAAGCAATGAGAGAGAATACATACTGAACCATAAAACAAGACATTTAAGTAAATAAGAACTGAAATAATACAGAAAATGTTTTCTGACCAATAAGAGCTAAAGATCGATAATGAAAAGATATTGGGAAATTTTCCAAATATTTGGAAGTTGCTACATTTCTAAATGGGCTGGGATTTGGCTCAGTGGGTAGAGTGCTGCGCTGCAGTCTCTGAGGACCCGAGTTCAATTCCCAGCACCGCAAAAACGGGAGAAGGACCTGGCAATCCACTCCCAAGGCAATCCCGAAATAGTCAGCCATTGAAAACCCTATGAGGGTCGCTATGAGTTGGATACCGACTCAACGGCACCTAACAACAACAACAACAACAACAACAACAACAACAACAACATTTCTAAATAATGCACGAGTTAAAGAAATCATGGCATGTTTTTAAAATACACTGAAGGAAATGATAACAATAACTATTAGATTATTTAGGGTAAAGCTAAAGATGCTTGGAAATGTACAGCTTTTAAGTACTAATGTAAGAAAAGAATAAAAGTTTAACATTAATGCTCTAACTGTTCACCTTAAAAAACTTCAGAAAAAAAGAATATAAAGCTACAAACAGAGGTAAGGAGATAACAGTAGAAACTGGTGACACACATGAGGGACGAATAACAGATAAAATCATGGAGCACCAAGATGGCTGGTTCTCTGAAAAGAACACTTGGCTGGACTGGTCAAGAAAAGAAGAAAGGGACTGGAGATGTAACTCAGTAGTAGCAGAGCACGTGCCCAGCATGAGCAAGGCCCTGAATTTGATCCCCAACACAAATTACCAAGATCAGAAAGCGAAGACTTCACTACAAATACTTCAAACATGAAAAGCATATTATGCCAATAAATTAGATAACTTATATGAAACACAAAATTCCTTGAAACACACAGATTATCAAAACTGACACAAAAACAAGGTCTGAACAACCCCAAATCTAATAAAGAAACTAAATTCCTAACCAAAAGGCTTTCCCACAGAGAAAACTCCAGACCCAGATGGCCTCACTAGTGAATTCTTTAAGCACTGAAAGATTTAACATCAGTCTTACTCAATCCCTTTTAGGAAATGGAAAAGAGGAAACACTTTCTAACATATTTAAGGAGAGCAGCATAAATAAACCAGGTACCAAAATGAAGCAAGGAGACCATAAGAAAAACAAAGTACATACTGACACTGCTTATATGCATAGATGTGTATACATGCAAGCGTTCTTCACAAAGTATCAGGCCAAATCCATCAATATATAAAAAGAAAAATAGTACAAGTGAGGTCTGTCTCAAGAATACAAGGCTGGTTCAGTATTCAAAAATCAATCAATGTAATTCACTACATTAATAATATTTTTAAAAACCCATACGGTTGATTTTAATAGATATAGAGAAAGCAGCCATTCATGACAAAACATACATTCATGAAGAGAGGGAAAAAACTTAGTGAACTGGGAATGAAAGGAATTCCTCAATGGAGAAAGACCATCTACAGAAAATCTACAGCTGACATCACACTTAATGGCAAGGCAGAAGACTGCCTTTTCCCCCTAACATTAGAAACAAATCAGAGAAGCCCACCCTCATCATTTCTAGTCACTAATCTTACCGGGAGTCCTAACTTGTGCAATAATGCAAGAAAAATTAATTACCGGCATCTGGATTGGAAAGGAAGAATCAAACTTGCTCCTGTACACGCATAACATGACAGAATATATAGCAAATCCCAAAACTTTACAATAAAGTGACAAAGACTAAAACGAGGAAGAGGTCTTGCAAGAGTCAGACTACAAAACCTACATTAAAAGTCAATTATATTCCTATATACTACTAATTACGAAAGCAAAACTAAAAATGTTTAAATGCTTCTAATGTCAGCCACAAAAGCATAAAACATTTAAAGACAGATTTAACAATCCATGTGCAAGACTAACATCCTGAATACTAAGAAACACTGCTGAGAGGGAGATCAAAATAAATGAAGACAATGTCACCTTCCTGGAACCGAACACTCAATCAATATGGTTGTAATATTGATTCTCGTCAAATTATCCATAGGTCCCAACAACAACCCCAGCAAGCATTCATGTAGAAAGTGGCATGGTAATTTGGAATTGATAATACAGTCAAAACAATTCTGAGAATAAACCAAGATTGGAGAATGTACCCTACTTGATTTTAAGGTTATTTAAGCACCACACTCTTGCTGTTTAAATTAATTAATTAATAAAGCTGGGTGCAGCGGTGCATGCCTGTAATCCTAGCACTCAGGAGACTGAGGCAGGAGGATCCAGCAAGCTCAAGGCCAGCCTGGGCTACACCGTGAGACCCTGTCTCAACCCTCCCCCCCACACACACATACACACGCCAGGCACAGTGGTATACACATGTAACCCAGAGACTAGGGAGGCTGAGGCAGGAGGATTCAGACTTGAGGCTAGAGGCAGCCAACCAACTTAGTAAGACTGTGCCTCAAAAAAAAAAAAAAAAAAAGTTTTAAAGGGGAGTTTTGGGGTACAACTCATTGGTAGAGCATTTGCCTAGTATACACAAGGCCCTGGGTTCAACTCCCCAATACTGGAGGGAAAAACACATAAATCAATGGAAAATACTACAGAATCCAGAAATAAATCCATACACGTATGGGAGTTTGGTCTTCAACAAAGATGCACTGTAGTTCGATGGGGGAAGCAGAGCCACAGTAAAGAGAGAGAGGGTCACCACATTGATTACCTCAGACCATTTACAAACATTGACTCAAACTGAATCACAGACCTACATGTAAAAGTCAAACTATAAAGTAAACACAGGACATAATTCATGCATCGCAGGATTCACCCACTTGTACACAGTTAGCGGGGCGCAGGGGTGTATACCTGCAATTCCAGCAACTAGGAAGGTGGAGGCAGGAGGATCCCCAGTTCAAGGCCAGAGGCAGCCTGCATAACTTAGTGAGATCCTGTGTCAAAATTAAAAGTTAAAAAGGGGGTTGAAGGTGCTGCCCAGTGGTAGAGCACTTGCAAAGTACCTGCAAAGCCCTGGATTCAACTCCCTGGTGGAAGGAAGGAGGGAGGGAGGGGGATGGAAAGAAGCAAGAGAGGAAGGACTGACGGACTCCTTTCTACTGTCAAAATGCCACCGTGTGGACACACGTTTCATTTACTCACTCGTGCTGACGGACAGCTGGCCGGCTTCCACTCGGCAGGGATGAGCAATGCTGCTGCGAGAGCCGCACACACACCTGTCTGCTCATCTCTAGCTTTTATATCTACGTCAGAAACCTACAAAGTCTGAAGACTTTCCTTCCTGTAACAGCACTTGCTTATGACATCCACCCGCCTCCCTTCTAGAGGTAAGCACATCTGTTGTAATGCCACAAGTCAGTCACTTTGGGTGAACGACTAAGACCTACTTTAACCTCCCCAAGTGTATAATCAGCAAGCATATTGAGAATTTTCACAGGAATCTCAATATCTATTGCATGTTCTGATGACACTTTCATTCGCTGAGTGGAGGACTCGGCGTCCTGAACTGCCGGAGTTCCGCTGCTCTGCTCCTCACCCTAGCCTTCCCAGCATGCCCTGTAGGCAGACTTTTACCACAGCCTACCGCTTCAGTCCTCAGCTGCCCCAAACCTCTAACCAGCAGCACGTTTTAAGTCTGCCCTCCCTGCCCCCGCCCCCGGTTTAAAAATGGGCTCACACTAACATCCCACACTATGCACTTAACATAATGGCCAAACACACAACACGTAAGTGACACCATCTGATGGGTAACTCGCCAGTTAGACTTCCCTATTAAGGCTTTTAGCCAGAACCTACAAAAGGGCTGGATACTCTATTTGTGCTATTCACCAACTTCCTAAAGTTGAGAACGGGAAGAAACATACGGGGACTTGTTAGGAACGCCAATGCTAAAGTGCACAGAGTGGACATGGAGCACCGGGGTGAAATCCAAGCCATTAATCCATGAAATAAGGCAAACAAAGCACCCAAACTAGTGGGAAATAAGAATTCCAAAGATGGGAAAACTGTCTTGAAAGACAGACACCATAATAACTTGGGAGTCGGTGCAGAAGTGCTTCCATACTTCTGCAGTATCAATAGGAACCTTAGAAGAACACAAAGTGGCTGCAGATGATCCTTACAGTGACCTCTGTGCTTACATCCTGATATGCCTTCTGTGAAAGAGAGGAGAGTTACAGCTCCTGCCCCAAGAGTTACACAGTCCCTACGATCTGTCACATCTACGAATGCCCCAGGATAGTTGTGGCAATTACAAATTCACTTTATTACTTCTCTGCTATAAAACTTCAGCACTCAAAATTTTACCTTACTATACTTCATAGTCAGAAGAAGGACCTGGCAGCCCACTCCTGAACAATTCGCCATCGAAACCCTATGAATAGCAGAGATGCACTGACACAGTGCCAGGCATGTCACAGTGTCACGGAGTGTTTTGTTCTGTTGTATATAGGGTGACTATGAGTCAGACCTGACTCAAAGGCACCCAACAATAATAGCAACAATATTTCACTGTAGGAAAAAAGGCTGAAAACTACTGACCTGGATCAGCAGAGCTACAGATATGCCTTTAAAAGAGTCATCATTTCAAAACCTTACCTCAGTCCAAATCTTACTTAGATCAATAACAACTTTGCAAAAAGCAAAATCCAGGGTCATTTGTCAGACAGCAATTCAACAGATCCCATTACTATAAAATTACTGAGGATCTACATGAAAAGACTGCAAGATGAACTAACACAAACATTAAAAAAAGGGCACATATATTTTTTTATACGGGCATATAAAAAATTCTCCTCACTTCCAAGCTTAGAAACTTTCAACCGCTCTTCATCTGAACAGCAAAGTCCAATATGCTCAAGATTCAAGATGGTCAACAATCTAGTCTCAAACTCCTTCCCACTTCACCATCTTCTAGTGTGGAAAAGCCCCCCACAATCTAGCCAAACTGTGAGCTATACACATTTCTCATTTTCCGATTTTGCCTCTTTTGCTCTAACTGATCGATGTGGGGTATCTCTTCTATATGTCTAGTAATAAAATTTGATATCCAGTTCAAATATCAGTTCTTCCATGAAGCATCCCTTCATCACCTTTGAACTTCCTTCCCCAAACTCACCAACCCATTGTTACATATAAAAAAAAATGTACATCTCATTTAGAAATCAATAAAGCACAGTAATTTGTGCAATGTTACGCTTTCTAAACGATTGCTTTCTAGAAGCAAAGAACTACACCTTTTAAGTGTTTCTATTTAAGAATCAACAATATAAAAATAATAGTTAAAACAGTGAAAAACAGGTAAGAGATAGACTCCAAAAGAGAAGATGGGGGAACAGAACCAAGGACATTGTTTTGGAGAGCTACAGATTTATCAGCCAAAATAAAAGGGGGCAGTCAATAAAAAGCAACAATTTTGGCAAATGTTCATTCAAATGAGAAAATGGTTGTTTAAAATGCCAGTCAAGTCATTAAGTCTTGTAGAAACTATGGAAAAGAAAGGAAAGCTCACAAATGAAATTCCAATGACAGATACGGGACTAGATACTGACTATATTTAAATATCATCCAAAAGCCATGTGGATAATTCCTAACAGCAAAAAGTTTGAATTTGCAAGAAAAATTGTTGTTAGGTGCCCTCAAGTTAGGTCTGACTTTTAGCGACCCTCATAGGGTTTTTGATGTCTGATTTTTTCAGGATTGTTTCAGGAGTGGGTTGCCAGATCCTTCTCCTGTTTTTGCAGTACTGGGGATCAAACCCAGGGCCTCAGTGTGCGCAGAAGCACAGCCTACCAACTGAGCTAATGATGTTTAAAGTCAATATGCCCTTTAGCCTTCGTTGATATTACAAAAAGAAATGCATAATAGCTAATGAAACAAGTTAATTTCTACTCCAATATAAAGCAGACAGAAACTTGTTAATTCTAGAGAAAGAAATGTTCAAAAGATATGAGTATTTTTGAATACTCTATTTTAAAAACCAAGCATAAAGAGCTTCCATACATAATTCCAACGTTAAGTTAAATTTCTCATGTTAAAAAGAAAAGCAGATAAAAAGCTTAAAATGCAGAGAGCCAATTAACATTAGCTACAATAAACAGATTTAGTGCCATTTTATTAAACCACATAATGAGTAGAGTCAAAAAACATCACAACTACCTCTTATTGGAAGCAAAGCACTTGTCAAGACCATAAAATAAAAGTAAGAAAGCTAAAAGAGTAGAAGAAAGAATGAAGAGATGCAGAGTAACTTGACTTTTAGAGAAGTTAACAGCTATCTGACCAAGTTTCGAAGTTACCTTTTCAGAAAACTTCCCTCGTTAGACTGCTACCAAAGAAAAAGGACCAACACAGCCTTTGGCTGAATCCAGCAGGCCTGCCACTCGCATATTAATAAAACCAAGGCTTTTCCAATTTCTACTGCGGACACAGATCTTCTAGTTAACAAGTCTGCTTTTTTTAAAAAAAAGCACTAAGACTATAACAATAATCCAGAACTACCGTTTGCATCCTGTCAGAATGAAGTAAAGGCACTTAAATTTAACGGATTTATTCCTCAGGAGTCCTGTGGAGTCTCTGGCTCCCCAGTGAAAGGTGACAGCCTAACTCTGTTCCTCACTAGAAACTATATGTCCATTGATACCCCATGCCTACCCCTCAAAAAGCAGAGATTTCAGAAAGGGAGGGCAGTTGTGGTAAGGTACCTAAGTAACTCTAAAAATACTCTCCCTAAAAAAAATTTTTAAAAAACAATGAAAAGGAAATTCTACATCAAACCACACTGCCAGAATAGTTTGAAGACAAAGAATGCTGTCACTGCAAAACAACTGTGAATGAAAATAAAATAACCAAATCGCAGCACTTGTTCTCTCAAGCTGCCACCTAAGCCACTCCAACACAAGGTTTTGCGACAAGGAGGCCAGCAAAGGAGCCTAAGGGTCATTTCTGAAAGACTATCCAAAACAGCAAAGCCACACTAAATGTGAAAACACTAGAAAAGTGCCCGGGGAGATCAGAACAGACTAAAGGGAAGGAATTTCAAAATTCTGGTGAATTAAAGGAGCAGGCATCACATACGAGGCTAGGTAGTATGCACAGGGGAGCTCTCTGAAAACACACAGCTCCAGGGGGCACAAAAAGGACAACAGGGAGAGGAAAACATCCTTTGGCAACCGTCATTGTGGTTCTTGTTGTTGTTGTTGTTAGGTGCCACTGAGTCAAGTCTGACTCAAAGCAACCCTAAGTACAATAGAACAAAACACTCCCAGACACTGTGCCATGCCCAGCACTATGTCAGTGCTTCTCTGCTATTCAGAGGGTTTTCGATGGCTGGCTGTTTCGGGAGTGGGCTACCAGGTCCTTCTCCCAAGCCTACATACAGCACTGGGTATTCCTAGGCAGTCTCCCATCCAAGGACTATCTAAGCCCAATCATGCTTAGCTTCTGACACCAGACAGGATCGGATGCCAGCATGGTATGGCTGGCAACTGTATGTTGTTGTTGTTGTTAGGTGCTGTCGAGTCGGTATCCGACTCATAGCGACCCTCATAGGGTTTTCAATGGCTATTTCAGGATTGCCTTGGGAGTGGGTTGCCATGTCCTTCTCCCATTTTTGTGGTGCTGGGAATCGAACTCGGGACCTCAGAGACTGCAAAGCAGCGCTCTACCAACTGAGCTACTGTAGAGTAAAGCAAAAAAGAAAATGGGGAAAAATTAAGGTCCTACACGAGAGTCATAGAACTGAAATTATCGCAACCCTTCTCCAACCATTAAAACAGACAAAAACTACTGAAATAACAAGATTTGCTCTACACTCACAACAAGGAATTATTAATCTGTGAACACTGTAAAATACCTTCAAAACATACAAATAAACAAAAGGAAAAGTCCAGAAACTCAAGAAATACATTTATTGTTGTTAGGTGTCATCGAGTCGTGTCTGAGTCGTTAGTGACCTACATGTAACAGAAAGAAACACTCCTCTGCGATTCACTGCATGTTCAATGGCTAGCTGTTTCCAGAGTGGGCTGCCGGGCTCTTCCCTCACTTTTGCAGTGCTGAGGATTGAACTCAGGGTTTTAGAGGGTGTAGAGTAAGCATTCTACCAACTGAGCCAAACCTCCAGCCCAAAGAGAATTTAACACACATCAAAGGACCTCCTCTCAACCCCAATCACCTGAAAGCAGGGAAAAGTGACAAGCCAATACTCAAAACAGAATTAAATACACAGGTTTAGCTTAGTTGGTGTAGTGCTGCCCTGCACTCTCTGAGGACATGGGTTTGATCCCCAACACCATAAAAACAGGAGAAGGACATGGCAGTCCACTCACAAAGCAATCCCGAAACAATCAGCCACTGAAAACCCTATGAGGGTCACTATGAGTCGGACCCAATGAGAAGGCACCTAATGACAACAAAGCAGCATTTGAGGGTATGATAACCTCCTTGAATCAGTAGCTAAAAACAGAAATGGACAAAATACAAGTTGTTACATGAGCTGACTAAATTAAGACCAGAAATGGGGGAAAATACAAAATTATTACAGGAATAAAGAACAAACTGCAAGGCATCCAAGAGAGAATTTACTCGAATGAGCTACAATGGTGCACGGCATGTGTTATGAGGCACATCCCATGCACATCTGGTATCACGCTTCCTGATTCCTGATAATCCTCCTCCCACCATTTCACAGTAACTCAGCAGCCACAACCCCCCAGGTGTATAGTTTTCTTGCTAAAGTGCTGTGTTTATTCTGCCAGTATGTGTTACGTAACAATGTAACCAGTCTGAAACCACAGCCACAGTCTTAATTAGGTTTATGAAGTTCTTATCCTTTCTTCTCCTGTGCCAGGCCGGCTCTGAATGCTGTTTCCCTAACCTCAGGATCTATGATCCCGGTGGTTTTCCCGGCAGGGTTTTGCATAGCACAATGGTTTTCAGGCACACATATGCTGTGTTACAGAACTGACTGTGGATGTATATATGTGGGTCAGGACACACACATTTTACTTACCTCCAATCTGCTGAGAGGGCCTAGAAAAAAATTCCACCGGAGCAATGAACATTCCTAACACCCAGATCTGGTTTCTAAATGCCAGCCTCTCAAAAAAAGAAGCCAGGGCTCTTTGGAAAAGAGGATCATTCCAGAGATGAAACAGGTAAAAAATACAAGAGGAGCCCCGAGTCTCTTGTAAGTAGCAAAGTGCCTAAAAGAGAATGGGGGCGTGTCAGAAGGACACCCGCCACCGGAAGGAGCTCCTTCAATGGCCAAAGCAGGAAAATCTGAGCAATAAATGACAGCGTCAGATTTTAAACTACAAAATAGGTGTCTCTGTGTCTATACTGATATAAATAAATATAAAACGGAAGGAGAAAGAACGCCTCTTCATTATGGAAGAAGCTCAATTAGTAAATGAGAAAGGAGCAAGGACAGTACACAACCAGCAGCAGGCAAATTCTACAGCAATAATTACTGCAAATAAGTTCCACCGATAGATGCTAAAATCAACAGTGAAAGTTTGGAAGAGAACTGGAAATGAGCGTGGCCTCAAAGTAGGGCTTTCAACCATGAAAAACTGGGCTCCAGTTGGAACCTGAACGCTCCATGTTCTAACATACTGAAACCAGCCCTGAACCCAGCTTTTTGTGGACTGAAAGCCCAGCCTCCAAGTATCTCCCTAAGGGTGCATGTCAATGACACAGAGAAAAACTGTTCCCTTCATTCCATCATGTGTAAAGTACACTGAAGGTTATTTACATCGCTTCATTTTCACGGTTAATTCTGGAAACACAGCCAGTGACACGGAGTAGCTTCTGCATAAAGTGCCCATGGACAATGTCTTAGGACAATGCTTCCGAGAATAAAGTATCTGAAAATTCACATTTCTGTTTTCCAGGACCAAACACTGAGTATCTCGAGGTCATCTAAAATAGGGTCCCTCTGCCTTAGGGCAGACATGTTCTTAGAATTTTTGGACAGATAAATCCTCTCACTTCACTTCTACTCCTCAAATCCCCATTCCATGCCCAGATTCCAAGGCCACGTCAACACCAGAATGGGCTGCACTTTTAACAATAAATTCGTACACCCCACTGCCTGACTACCTCCCGAGCGCTCTCTCCCACATAAACTCATCATCTTATGTCAAACAAGTCCATTCCTTCCCCACTGCCCAAGCCATAACTTAGTCATCACCCTAACCTTTGCTCTTCACTCTCCTTCACCTTCAGCACACATCAAGTCCTCTAGTTCTCTCTCGTCTCTCTCAAATCCATCTAAGTTTTCGATCCTCCTCCTACTGCCATAGTCCACACCACCTTCAAATAATTGAATATTCTCCTGATCTTTCTCCCTTTCCACCAGTTTTAACTCTTTCCAAATAAGTCTCCAGGGTGCAACCAGCATTATCTCCGCCCAACATACATACACTGCTGGGGATCGAGCCCAGGGCCTTGGGCATGGCAGGCATGCACTTCATCACTGAACTATACCCCCAGCACAGCCGGCATGATTGCTTCTACCAATTTCCTCCCAGGTGTAAGATGCTTCGCTTTCCACAAGCTAAAGTACAAGTATCTTCATAAAGCAAGGGCTCTTCATAACCTGGCCCTGCTTACCTCCTCAGCCTCGTCTCTCACTGCTCTGTGGAGCCTGCATTCTCTGTCATTTTCTGATTCAGTCACACTACACTCTCCCGAGCTGCTCCAAAGCAGCTCTTATCCTTAGCACAGCCTGGTAAGCTCTATTCTCCCTCTTCCCAGGGCGAAGTCCTATTCACTCTTCAGGCTTCAGCCCGGGTACCGCTTCCTCTGCGCTCAGCACCCCGGCCGTCCCTGAAACATGGCTCCTCCTGTGTGTTCTTATGGAACGCCGCACTGTACGCACTAGGCACACAGTGACATCAGGCAACCAAATGCACCGCGATTCCCAGCACATTTACTCCAATACTCCCAATCTGACGGTGAAAACCAAGCCTTGTTCCTAACTCTGTGGGGGGGGCTCGCCTCCCGGTCCGGCCCGGATGTTCGGACGGGCGGTGCTGCAGAGCACAGAGATATTAAACACAATTCACTCGGGACCCTCGGGTGAGGGGTGCGGACTCCTGCAGCCCTCGGGACACCGGCGGAGATGGGAAAAAGGAAAAGGCTCAGGCGCTTTTGCCTTCCAGGGGCAAATACCTGTGTTGGTGGTCTTGGTGGTCATGAGGAGACGGCTGTTGCTTCATTGGTGATCAATGGACCCAATGGACCCAATGGCCCAAATAAATAAGGTAATGAAGAGTAGGGCATGGTGGCTCATGCCTGTCATCCCAGCTACTAGGGAGGTGGAGGCAAGAGGACCACAAGCACAAGGCCAGAGGCAGCCCATGTAACTTAGTGAGACCCTGTCTCAAAATAAAAAGTGAAAGATGGGCTAGGGTGCAGCTCAGTCGTAAGAACACTTGCCAAGTATGTATCAGGCCCTCGGTTCAACCTCCCAGTACCAGAAATACATGAAAAGGTCATGAAGCCCAAATGAAATAACCAGAACAGCACAGTAGTTACAAAGAATTTGAACCCAAAGCCTCCTGACACGCCTCACTGTATGTAGCGGCACCTCATTTCTCTTTCATAAAAAAACGCAGTATTAATTAGGTGTGGCGCAAGTAACACAGTTTAACAAGAGTTACCTGCTAATGAGCAGCAGGCACACTGTGAAACAGCAATGCCAAGGTCAGGCGTGGTGACGTTCTGTAATTACATACCTTTGATGGGGGGCAGTACTTGGGAGTAAAACCTAGGGCCTCACACGTGCTTTGCAAGTGCTCTCCCACTGAGAGGCACCTCCAGCCCATATTTTACTTTTTATCTGAGACAAGGTCTCACTAAGTTACACAGCCTGCCTCTGGCCTTGAACCTGTGATCCTCTGAGATTACACAAATGAGCCACTGTGCCTGGCTGATTACATACTTTAATCTCAGAATTAGGTTATTTAAATTCTAAAGCTGAAAAATTTTTAAGTTTTTCATTTATTTTATGATAGCAAATAATTAAAAACAGAACACAAGAATTGCAAATCCACTTAAAAGAAAGGTTTCTACATAACTAAAATTTTGTAAAAACACAAGAATATTTAATTTGGTAAGAGTAATACAATGTTGAGTCATTATTATTGTTGTGGTTGTTACTTTTGTGGCACTGGGGATCGAAGCCATGGCCTCATGCATGCTAGGCAAGTGCTATACCACTGAGCTGCACTCCCAGCCCTTTTCTGATTATTTGAGACAAGGTCTTGCTAAGATGTACAAGCTGCCTCTGGTCGCTGGTCTTGAATCCTCTTGCCTCCGCCTCTGGAGTACCTGGGACTACAGGAGTGCACCACGGACTGAGCAACACTGAATCATTATTCTAACTATATATTAACAATTTATGGCTCTCAACTATCTTCGAGGAGCTATGGATCACACTGAGTATGTAAAGAATTATAAAATAATTCCTACTCCAAAAGGCTTAAAAATGCTTTGGAAGCAGGACACAATCACTGAAGAATAAGGTGAAAGTAGGTACTAAGATAGTTAACACTTCCAAAGGAAAGATTTTCTTCTTAGGATTTTTGGGAGTGTAAAGAGAAATCACAATCCACTGCCTCACCCTTTCAGTCTAAATCCAGAATTTCTTAGCTTGATAAACTGAAAGCACCCTAAAACAAGGCAACTCCAGTATTATCCAGTATCAACAACATACCTTCTGCCCAGTTCTTGGTTTCTTTATACTCTTATTCAAACAAACAAACAAACAAAAACAAAAAAAAAGAGGCCTCGAAGGAATGGCTGATCCTAGGACAGTAAAAGTAAACACCTAAGATTAGCTTGGACTATCTCCTTATTCCAGAAAGTAACAAAGTGCTCCAAAAATTGTGAAGACATGTCAAAACAACCAATGAAGGAATCCCCACTGACCAAATCTGGATTAATCTGAACCATCAAAACGAATACACACAAGTAAAGAGAATCTGTGAACTCATGTTGATTAAAAATAAGCAAATGAGAAGTACCTCTTTTTTGCAACAGAATACAAAGCCAACTAAATAATGCAAATAGAATGACAGAAATGCATCACTGGCAACTACTGTATATATGATGATAGCAAGAATCATTAATGAATTCTAAAACCATTCCATGAATCTTTTGGAGTAGATAAATATTTACCTAGTCTCCAGAGTGTCTCTCACAGATCATTCAACAACAAAGGGGACACCTTTTACAATGAAGAAAACTTGGCAGGCCAAACTTTCACTGAGTGAGCAAGTAAACATCCCAGCATGATCAAACTGACATCACCTGGCTGCTGCTGTGATGTGCCACGCACATATCATCACTTACATGGGATCTCTGCCAAAAGGGCGGCATCGGAACGTAATTACAAAGAAGCAAAAGGAGGAATCCAAATGGCCAGCTATCCTACACAACCTAGGGTCTGTATCCTTCAAAACCACTAATGTCAGGAAAGTCCAAAAAGGGCTGAAGAACAGTTTCAGATTTAGATGTAAAAGATATGCTAACTACATTGCAATGTACAATACTAAGATGGGAAAACAATGTTATTAAAGAGTATTACTTATGTAACTGGAGAAATTTCAATGTGAAATGTATAAGACATCAATACTAAATTTCTTGAACCCCCCACACTGTGGTTATGTAACAGTATGTCCTTGTTTTTAGGAGATGCAAGTTGAAGCATTTTGGGGCAAAGAATCATATAGTTTGCCCTCAAATGATTGAATAATCATAATAGGAAAAAGAGGAAAAGGGGAATGGAAGAAAAAGAGTGGAGGGAAAAAGAGATCTGTAGATTCTTGATATTACATTATACGATATGTTCCATGACATATTATGTTTAATACGTGGTTTCCTTGTTAGCAAAGTACACAGCACATTAACCCACCATTTCTAGCCATTACTATACAAGCACCTGTGATATTTTGCCTTAAGCAATGCATTAACTGAATAAACATACCATATAGTCTTGATCCTAATCTGCACCCTTTGAAGAGTGCTAGAGGACTGCAAAATCAGATGTGGATTAGAACCGCATGTGGATTGAGTTCACAGTCCAGAGACTTCTGGGAATCCAATTCACACACGATTCCAATCCATGTGTGATTCTGCAGCCCTCTAACACTACTGAAAGCATGCGAACTAGAATTGAGACTATAAGGTTCATCTCTGGCATACTCCAACGATGTAATCAAGGAGCTTTGAGAACTATAAACAAAATAAAATAGTGATATGTTTTCAAACCTTGCAGCCACTGCAAAACTAAAGAGTGACAAAGCAAATGTGGAAAATGTTAACAACTGGTGAGCTGAGGGGACAGGTATGTGGCACTTCACTGTACTACTCTTATAACTTTTCTATAAGTTTGAATGTCTTCCAAAATAAGTAGTTTAAAAAAAAAAAGTCTTCTGCCAATACTCAAACTTTGCTTTGAGGAAACTGAGCCATTTCTGAAGGGAAAGAAAAAAAATATATATTCCCATCTCTTCACAACCCATGTCATCAAACTAAGTTTAACACCATCAACAAAACATTTTCAGTGTCCACAGCATCATTTTGCCACAGTAGTCCCCACCTTGCAGATGGGATATATTTCAAAACCCCATTTGTAAGTCAATCGTTTAGAACGTGGAATGTTGGCCACAAAATGTCTCCAGTAAATCTTCATCAGCAGTATAGCTGGATTAGTAGTGCATTTCCTGTACATGGTTAAATTGGAGCCTTTTGGAAATATGTGAAATTAGCCAGACATACTGAAGGAAGGCAATGGGGCAAGAGGCATTTTGGTTAGTAAGGGACCGAGGGTATTTCCATATATTTCCAAGTGGAACCATAGCCCTCCGACAAGATGGCTACTCACCACACAGGAAGAAAGCAAATGGAATCTCAGGAAATTCCACTGGTCCTCAGGCTCTCAGATTCCTTCCTTTATAATGTGGATGAAAATATGCTAGCACGCACAGAAAATGTGCGGTGTGCTCACAAAGTACAGAAAATGTTTAAATTTAAAAATCTATTACTCATGAAAGAGGACTTTCAGACTGCTTCAGAAAGTGGCAAGCGTGACAGGGGAGGTGTGTTCCAAGAAGGGGCAGGATTTTGAGGGGGATGACAGTAATCTGTCTTTTACTCTAATAGATTTTTTCTTAAATATTCACCATGCTTTTGTTTATACCTCATATAAGCTAGGACTTGTATCTATAATGTATCCTTGTAATTGTTAATGTCTGATCTGAGAAAACCAGCCCTTGGTTGATTAGGGCAACTCATTCCAACATTTCCTGAGAATCCCTGGGTATCAGGTACCATGATAGGCTCGTGGGCACTGAGCACAGAAATCAGCAAGCCAGTCTCTGCCACAGGAGCTCAACCTAGCAGAAGAGAGTGACTTCAGCTACCAAGCTCTGAAATGGGATTTATTTTGCAAATAATGTATCACCAAGGGCTTTGGAAACAGTAGTGGAAAGGAAAAACCTGGTCTGGAGAGATTAAAACAGGAATCACAACCGAAATGACATCTGAGCTGGGACTTAAAGGCTAAGTAGTTCATTAAGTTTATAAGCAGGAGAGCATGCCAATGGGGGGGTGCATGAACAAAGATGCACTCTTTTAAATATTCCGCGTCTTTCCAGTGCCAGGCAGCAAGCTGCTAATGCCCGGGGACACACCTGTGAATGAGACAGGCACAGCTGCCTTCAGGGAAGTTACATTCAGGTAACCGGAAGAGCACACATCAGCAGTAATGAACAGAGCAGAAACGTACAAACTTAACAAGCGCCTTAAACAAGATAATGTGTGAGAGAGAGGAGACTGAGGAAGGACAGTGTGAGTGGAACCGTCAGAGCAGGCCTCGAAGCGCGCAACTGCGACATGAGCCAAGATCCCAAGGGTCTGGCAGGGCCTGCCATGTCAACAGCATCCCAGGCAGGTAGTACAAAGAGCACCAAAGGTCGTCAGGGGAAAGCGTGGAGGGCTGGGGGCACCGAGGCCCTTGTGGCTGGCACCCAGTGGATGAGGGAGGCCACGGAAAGGAGTGACGGCCTGATCGCAAAAGGACCGGGCAGGCCCTGGACGGAGACATGCGGAGCACAAGGATTGGACAGAAGCTCATAAAGTGCCCCCAGGGCTTCGGTACGCAGGAAGAACTCGAGTGGAGGAAGAAAGAAACTCCCCCCCCCATCCCCCGCTACTCAGAAGGCTGGAGCAAAAACAGCATGCACAGCTGAGCGACGCCCTGACCCAAAATAAACATAAACTCCCAGGGGCTGTGGGTGCAGCTCCGCCGGCCCACGCTTGCCTGGGGTGCCCGGGACGAGGGCCTGGGTTCAACTTCCAGCACTGAAAATCAAACCCAAACGCAGCCCACTTAGGAAACTCCTGCAGCAAGCACCTCACGACAGGCGCCAGGCCGCCAGGCAAAGGCAGCAAAGACCAAGCTGCATGGTGAGGGGACCACAGGGCCCTCACAGGGTTCTCGATGGCCGGCTGCTTCCAGAGAGGACTGCCACTTCCTTCTCCCGCTTCTGCGGTGCCAGGGATCGAACCGGGGCCTCAGAGAGTGCAGAGCGGCGCCCCACCACCCGAGCTCAACCCAGCCCACAGGACGTACAGACGGACTGGATTTCAGAAGGGAGATCATGTGGTTTGGGCTGAACCCTGTCATTCACAGAGAGGAGGAAGGGCCAGCAGAGGCACAAGGCTGTGGAAGGAAAGAGGAAGAAGGCTGGGGCAGAGGACAAACTAGCTGCATGTTAGCCACGTGGCTGAGACTATGCTTGAGAAGTCCAAGCAGGGGCGAAGCTTGAGAGAATTCTCGGCTATGGAAATAAGAGGGGAAGTCATCAGCGTGGAAACGCATGGCCTTTGCAGGGAAGAGGAGACAGCTGGCCTTGGCTAACCCGAGAAACTCAAGGACAGTGACAATGCGCCTGGAAAGACAGCTTGCAATCATACGAAGGAGTGAAGCACGGACTAATCATTGCAACAGCCACAGTGATCACAACAGTAATAGAAACTCCACTGCATCCCCTGTATCAGTCACTGTGCTTTATAACCACATCTCACCAGCCCTCTCAACGACTCTGTGGAGTAGATAATGTTACAACCACTACTTTATACACTGACCCTCAAAAACACAGACAACTGCCACAGAACAGAGCAAGGACAGTGGACATTGTCACTCCGTCTGATTTTAGAGGCCAACCTCTTAACCCTTACATTACAGTTACAGATTCTTTAGTGATTTCCTATGCCTTCAAAGTCTCTTTAAGAGAAGAACCGACATGTAGATCTGAATTTTAGAAATACACCCCAATCTTTTATGAGGCAGATGGATTGTCAGGGGTAAAGATGAAAGGTAAGACAGATAAATACGGTATTACTCAATAAAAGAGAACCTTGTTTTTTATAAGCCCAAAAGTTCCAAGTTATCTTACTAGATCAAATAGGAAGCAGCTCTTTGTTCCAAGGGTCACAAGTCATACCCAAAACAATCCAAAGTCAACATGTACATGCATGATACTACTGAAAAAACTAACTAGGTAAAAAGGGCCAGCTCATGCAGTATAAATTCATCACCCACTACTGAAAACATTTCCCAGAGCATGTAGCTTTACTGATGATGAGTTTTTAAAAACTCCATATATTTTATATTGTTCGTGTAAGAAAATAAAACATTAATTCAAATACAATCATCAGAAATTATGATGATTTCTGATGTCAGAAATTTGACTGGTATCAGTTTTGTGCCCCTGGTAACAATCCCTCTGGCTTTCTACATCACCAGTTGCTAAATGAAGAAGTGAGGCACCTGCCATCGTATACCAATGCCCAACACGGTACTCCACCTCACACCGGGGCGTATTGTAACTTATGTGCCTGTGACTTCATTTTAACTAGTTTGACAATTGTTGTTGTTAGGTGCCAACCACTAATATTAAATATTAAATTCAGTACATGCCTGCAATCCCAGCAATTCTCAAGACTGAGGCAGGAGGATTTCGAGTTCAAGGCCAGAGGCAGCCTGCATAACTTATCGCAACCCTGACTCAAAATAAAAAATATAAAAATGGTTTGCAAGTGCAACCCAGTGGTAGAGCACTTGCAAAGTATGTGCAAAGCTGAGTGTAACTCCCAAGTACTACAAAAATAAATTAACAAATATCAATTAAATTCAGTAAATATCAATTATTAAAACTTAAATTACCTATATAAAAACATAGTATTTATTAAATAGATGTGAGATATGTCCTGTGTTACGCACAGGACTAACAAATAAAGTTTATACTCAATTGTAACAAATTGGACACAGGGTCCATTTATTATAGGGTACACAGATAAGGTATATACAGATAAAATCATTTAGTTTCACAGACCAGATAAGATGAAGTATTTAAAAAATTACAGACTCTACTAAAGTTATTTTTAAGTATACTTATTCCAGGTAGGTTATAGTTTTCTAATTTTAAATGTTAAATACTCTACCTTGAAGACAATTCTCAGATATAATTACTAAAAGACATAATTCACTGAAGTAGGAAAACTATACTTAACTCTGATTTTTAAAAACCTGGGGGGAGATGATAGAGATTGGAAGCAAACTACGATTGTAGATCAAAAACCTAATGTACAACAGTCAACTAAACATTGTGTGTATAATCTGATAATGAATTGAAGACATGAGATACTTTATCCAAAACAAACGCATGAGCACTCTCCTCGATTGAGATATATAATTCTTTTGGTCACAAACACTAAACATGCCCACACTGGGCACTGGGCATGCCAGGCATACAATTTTCACTGAAAGGGAGAACTGCAAGAGGAAAGGATGGAGGGAGATCAGGCAATAGACACTTCTGTACATTAAGCCTGAAGCAGCAAGCTAGGAACTTTTGCCCTCATTATCTCACTTAAATTCTTAACAACGCCTTGGGGCAGGGGATGGAAATCCGTCCCATTTTACAGAAGGTATTTCCTAACTAGGTCAGTAGTGGAGCTGGTATCTGCATCAAGATGGGACTTCAAAGTCCATGAGCCTTCCTTTTATGAGGGCTTGCAAATCAGCATGACATGCTCAAGAATCCTCTTGCATGAGGTTATCTACCTGAAAGACTGGTTTAATTTCCATATTTACACTTCTTTCACTACTTCAATGTTGAAAGAAGGCACTCGCTCTTCAATTCACTAAGAACATTTACAGACTTACTTTTTAACATGAAAAAAGCAATAGTGATCACCTTCAATCCATAAAGCAATATTCTCACTGTCCCTTCACCAGTAAAACATACACTCGACTTCCCAACATTCATATGTGCCACCAGAACATCTCAGAAAACGGAACATGGGCATGATCTGATTCTAAGAACATTTGAGCTTGAAATGCCCCCCAAAAATCCACAGCCATCATCACTGTATGTTACACTGAGTTCCTCTTGCCAGGCTAAAAGCAGCTATGAGAGGGGGAAGATGGCTTTCCCAAATGGACTGACCAGCATGCTGCTTTCCAATAACAAATCTGATCAGAAAACAAATCCATAAGATTTAACTACACCGTCTCAAACCTCACAATCAGGTTCCCTAATGCCTCAAGCAGCCCCAGAGCATGGCTACATTTCTCTCTCTGGTAATCTAACAATTAATGGATGATGTTATTACTCGAATATTAGTAAAAATTAATATTAACTTGCACTGCATTTTAAATAGAAAATGCAAGGCTGGACTTGCTCTGGAAAAAATACATCACCATTTGAAATAACTCGATATTTTAAAAAGGTTATTTCCAATAAAAACCCAAAAGTTTCATTACACATACCCACTGTGGAAGCACAAAAACTCTATGCAGAAGGAAACTATTTCCAATGCATAAAGCAACAGAGCGACATCACAATTATTTTTGACCCTCAAAAAGCTATATGCCTTCCTCTGATCAGCCCCCAATAATTTAATTAAGAAAAATGATAGGGAGAGTTAAGTACAATTTCAATACACTTGTTTTAACGTGAAAAAGTCTATATTATGTATAATGTGAATTAAGTGAAATAGGCAAGCAAATAATGGTGTGTAAAGAGGTCACTATCACTTCACAAACCTTGACTGCTTTAGTAAACAAGTGTCTACTGGAAGCATTCTTCCAGCAGAATTATTAATCTGGAGTCCACACTCAAACTACTGGTTTAAGCTCTTCAAGAGACTGTCATCATCACATCATTAGCCCAAGTTTTGCAACAATGCTCACTGAAAATTGAAATAAAGGCAATCCCAGTGTCGATGAATCCATCACCACATACAACAAATACTAATCTTACTGTCTCAGGTGACATACACGTGTCTGTAAACATGACATTTAACATCAACTCTTAAATCGGCATCTGCTTTACCGAAACACTTTTTTGCCTCTTTCCCTAGAACAAAAATTGCCAATTACAGGAAAAGAAATAAAAGCAAAGACAGAGCTCTCCAAAAATACACAAAAAGGAAGCAAAAAAATATACATACAAAAGCCCTAATAGCACAATGCAGTTATTTTTATCATCACTTCCTACGTTCACATTGCTAAAAGACATGTCATTTTAGTAAAAAAAAAAAAAAAAAACTATTTTGTTTACCTTTTCCACAGACTGCTCAAGCACTGCCAAGGTAACATAGATTTTAAAACTGACAACTCGAGTACTTAGCAGTTGCCAAAACAACACAGCTGGACTCTTAAAGGGAAAGCGCTCTTGTGTAAGAGACACCTAATTACAGCTTTAAAGGAGCTCATCTTCGCGCGGCAATAGACCATAAACGCCGCCCGGGAAACACGCGGGGCTACAAACTTCAAATCGTCAGTCTTAGGTCTGAGATGTGCATACGATTGTCAACACATCACGGCGAGCCTTCCTAGCGGGCACGGTTAGACGCGTGCCAATTTCACGGCAAACTAAAATGCAAGTTAGCAGTGTGTTGTATTCCATCCGTACAGGGCACCCCACGACAGGGGAGGCGCCCCCATGGATTTCGGGTCTGAGCAAGAACTGCAGAGCTGCGCTGTCGCTCCCTCCCAACAAAACCAAAAACCCAAAAAACACCCAGAAAAACAAAAAGCAAAAAACCCCAGCCTATTTGGGAGCCGCTCCTCTCGCCAGCCCGCACCATCCCTTCCCCGCAGTCCCCGCCGCTCCCTGACAGGTGACTCCGAGCCCCGGCACCAAAGTTTCCGCCGCCCCGCGCGCGCGGCCGCTCCCTGCGCAGCCCCCGGGGGGCCCGCGCCCCTGCCCGCCCCGCCGGGAGCCCCCACGCGCCGGCGCCCCGCGCCCGGGCCGCCGCCCGGTGCTCTCCGAACACCGCCCCCGCCGCACACGCGCGCGCGAGCCCGGCCCCGAATGTTCCGCCCGCCGGCGCGGACGCGGGGGAACTTCTCAAGTCGGCGCGCGGGGACGCGGGGGACTGGGACCCCGGGGCGCCTGAGGCGCGGGCCCCCCGGGAACTCCGTCAACTTTCCGAGCGCCCCCGCCCGCCGCGCCCCTCGGCGCCCACCCGGCCGGCCGCGCCCCGGCCTCGCGCTCGGAGCCCCGCGGGCGCCGCTCCCGGCCGCGCCGCCCCCCGCCCGGCCCTCGCCGCGCCCCGCGGCCCTCACCGAGTCCCCGGCGCGGCTGGCGGGCACTCACGCGCCGCGGCCCCGGCCCGCCCTGCGCCCGCGCCCGCGCCCGCGCCGCCGGAGCCTGCTCAGCCCGGACTCGCCGGGACGGCAGCGCGCGGGTCCCACACCCGGGCTATTTTTAGAGCCAGGCCGCGGCCGCACCGGAACTCGCCGAGCCGCGCGCATGCGCACTTCGCCCGCCGTCTCCCTCCGCCGGCCGCGCGCCGCGCTCCCCTCCGCGCCGCCGCGCGCTCCTCCCTTACGCTTTCTCTTCGGGGCCGCGTCCCGCTCCTGGCGGGCCCTCGAGTTCCTGGAACTGGGGAAAACGAGGGCGCGGGCGGACACAGCCGTCCTGGGCGCGGGCGCCGTCGCGCAGGGCCGGGAGGGGCGGACTATGTTTTTCCGGGTGGGTCGGCGACGGATCACCCGTCACAGGAAGGAGGTGACGGCGGCTTGGCGCCGCGGCTACGGCTGGCGCTCGCCTCCCTCTGCAGGCCCGGGTCCTCCTGGAAGGGATACTGGTCACTTGACGAGGGCCTGGGCGCCTCCCAGGGCGGGGCGGCCCGGCGGCGTCGCGCCCCGCCGCCGCCCCCGCCGCTGCCGCCCTGACCAGCCCGCGGGAGCCGGGCCGGGAGCGGATCTAGTGACGTCGCGCGAGGCCAATCGCAGCGCGCGGCTGCTGGCCGCAGCCAATCTGCGGCGCCGGGGGGCGGGGCAGGGCTCGCCAGGGGCGGGGCCAGGTCTCCTGGAGGCGGAACCTATGCCCTGGGGGCGGGACCGGCTCTCCTGGGGGCGGGGCCTACACCTGGGGGCGGGGCCCTGCGCCAGTCCTGCAGTCCCCGCAAGTCCGGTGCCAGGCAGCGTCCTTCAGGACGATCCGGAGGCGCTCATGCCGCACCCCCGTGGCCAGGCCAGCTGTCTGCCTTCGACACACCCTTGGCATCCCCTGAGGTCTGCTAGCCGCGCCCACGCCCTGTGGTCTGGGTCACACTTAGGCTCGTCCACGTGGTCACTCTCGCTAGGCAAAGCACAATCAGACCTCCTGGGGACTCGGACTCACCCTCAGAGATCACACGACCTGAAGGGGCATGGACAGCCAAGGACACTTTCAGGCCTGCCAGCCCAGCTTCCCTTGTCCCCGGAGAGAAGCAAGCTGCCTCTCTGGACTGTTCTTAGTAGCTAGGCTGCCTTTAGCGCTAAACTATGTGATGGACATTTGGCACGTGGTGCCTCGTGTCATCCTCACGACATCCCTGGGAGTAGATTTCAGTTTCTGTTCCTGTTTTACAGATGAGGAAAGGGAAATAAAAGAGAACCGAGGTGATGGGGCAGGGTCACTGTGCTTCAAAAGAGGGCATTGAGGTCTTGAACTAACCACGGATTCTTCTGAGACAAAGGAGATGTGCTGTGTGACAGCTGTTGTGTTTTGTGGGGTTATTGATTTTTGTTCGGGGATCTCTTTAGGAGATGAGTCACTGTTGGTCCCCTCATCCTGAAAGCTGCTTCTCTCTAAAGAGATTCTCAGAGCTACCCTGCCTGTCTTCCATGTGTCTCGCAGGTGGAGGCTTGCATGTTGCTGTGATGCTGAAATCTATGCCACCAAATTTCACCAGCAGGGCCACCTATGGTGGACAGGTTTCAGCTGGGCTTCCAGACTAAGTTTAGGAAGAAGGACCTGGCAGCCCACTTCCAAAACAATTAGCCACTAAAAATCCTAGGAATACCAGAGAAGCACTGTCAAATATAGTGCCAGAAAATGAGCCCCCCAGGCTGGAAGGCATTCAAGAGATGACTGGGGAAGAGTTACTCCTCAAAGAAGAGTTGACCTTAATGATGGGAATGGAGTGAAGCCCCTGGGACCTCCTTTTGCTGATGTGCCATGACTGAAAATGAGAAGAAACACTGTCTGCAACAATGGGCTCAAACATAAAAAGAAGGTGTGCATGGCACAGTGTCGGGTAGTGTTTCATTCTGTTGTCAGATCTGACATCATGGCACCTACCTGCATCTGCACCCAGAGGTGCCCATGCGGTGGACACAAAGCTGAACGGTTACTTTTCTTTGAAGATGAGAAATCCAATCCTGTGCACAGCGCTTTAGAACAAAATGATTGGGGCCAGTGAGCAGATGCAGGGAGGCTGCGGGCAGAGGAACTGGGAAGTTTCAAAGGAAGCTGGAGGTTCACTGGCTTGCGGTCCCAAGGATAAGACAATGCGCTAGGGAGAGCCTGACACACAGGCAGCCCACAAACACCAAGACCCTACAAAAGAAGCTCTGCTCGGAGCCCCAAGTCCATTTCAGGGGAGTTCAGGGGGGAAAGCTGAATCTCCCTGTGGAAGGAAAAAGGGCTCAGTCCAGACTGCAAGGAGGATTTTAAAACCCACTGAAATCTGATGGAAATCAGCAGATCATGTGGAAATGGATGCTTTTTAGCCCACCAGAAACTGCAAAGCCGCGCAGATGTGGCACCGCGGCTTCAGGAAGGCAGGACAAGTTTGTGACGCGTTTCCTTCAACGCCAGGGTTCAGGGTGAAGGCAGTGAGCAACGGTTCCTCCTCCTCATCTGCCCTTCTCCCTGGAAAAGAGAGAAGGGCAACGAAGTTCTGAAAAATGAGGTTTCATTCTCTCTTCGCTTCACCCTGGCTGCAACCCTTCCAGAAGCTCAGCCTCCTGGGCCACAGAAGACTCAGCCCAGACTGTCCACGCACCACCTATTCCACTGCCCCTGGCCACCCCGGGAGCCAGGCAGAGAACTTGGCCATGAGTGCAGCCAAGGCAGCAATGAAGTGTGTTTGCACTGCTTCAGAGAAAACCTCGCTCTCCACCTCCTTGGCATCACTGGTAAGAAGGGAAAAAGGGAGAGGAAGGAAAGGAAGGAAGGATACATTTGAAATTCTGGAGCACAGCTATTGTAAAATATATTAGCAGAGCACAAACTGTTATGCTTGAAGTAACTGACTTCGGGAAGTCATCTCAGCCTCTGTTCAGGTTATAAAAGGTCCAGTGTCTCTTGAAATCCAGTATCTTCTAGCAACTTCCAGCATTCAGCTTGGCATGGATCCTGTGCCGAGCATTTGCCTGCGCCCTTGACTTGGAGGGAAATTCTAAGGAGCAATGTGTCTGTCCTTAGGCTCTGTCTGGCCTCATTACAGGCACTCAGGTGTCCAGATGTGTCTGAGCTGTCCCGGAGGGCTCCGCATGGCCCTGGGCACTGGGAGACACTGGTGAGGAGGAGCGACTCTTCTTCCTTCAAAGGGCCTGGCAGGTTATGGGGAGGATTCAGCTTAAGAGACAAGGCAGCTTGACAGTCACCATGAGAAGGGCTTGCTCAGACGTCAGAGAGCACAGATAGGGACTCAGGAGGAAAGATAATTCGGGAAGGCTTCTCAGAGAAGACACTGTGCACAGTGAATCTAGAAAGCCTCCTGTTGCTGATATTAGGTGCCATCAAGTCGGGCCCAACTCATAGCGACCCTATGTACAACAGAACAAAACACTCCTCAACATTGTGCCATGCCCACGATCTTTTTATGTTTGAGCCCAGTGTTGCAACCACTATGTTTCTTCTCATTTTGAGTTGTGTCACATAAGCAAAAGGAGGTCCCAGGGGCTTCACTCCATTCCTATCATTAAGGTCAACTCTTCTTTGAGGAGGCAACTCTTCCCCAGTCATCTCATGAATACCTTCCAGCCTAGGGGGCTCATTTTCTGGCACTATATTTGACAGTGCTTCTCTGCTATTCATAGGGTTTTCAATAGCTCATTGTTTCAGGAGTGGGCTGCCGGTTCCTTTTGTCTAGACTGTCTCAGTTTGGAAGCTCAACTGAAACCTGTCCACCATGGGCGGCCTTGCTGGTATCTGGCGTAGCTTTCAGCATCACAGCAATGCACAAGCCCCCCTAGCACAACAAGCTGACAGATACCTGGAGGTCTTCTCTAAAGGCCCCTTGCTAAGCAGGTGTCTTAGTGGAAGTATAAGCATTTCTTTATGTATGCATTTCCCCCCCACGTAAAGAATGGTGACTTACTTCCTATATCCATAGTGCCTGGCACAGAGTACAATCAAATGGATGTTTGGTAAATATTTAGAGGAGGCTCTAGGCTGATGGTGTGCCTGTGTGGAGGGACTTCGTGAGCATGGCTCCAAAGAAGACCTGTGGCCAGTGTGATGTGCCAAAAATAGTGGAAGATGAAGCTGGGCGTGGTGGCGCACGTCTATAATCCCAGCGGCTTGGGAGATGGAGCCAGGAGGATTGCAAGTTCGAGACTAGAGGAAGTCTATGTAACTTAGTGAGACCCTGTCTCAGGAAGTAAGGAAAAAAAAAATAAAAGGGCTGGGGGGTGCAGCTCAGTGGTCCAGCACTTGCAAAGCATGCAGGCGTGAGGCCCCGGGATCAACCCCCAGTACCACCAAAAAAAAAAAAAAAAAAGTGGAAGATGAGGCTAAAAGAGAGATTGGGAGTGGGGTGAGGCACAGGCTGAGCGTGCTGGCCATTTGCATAAAAACCATTTGCATTTTATTCTGAAAGCCAATAGGGAGCTGCCAACGCACATTAGCAGGTGAACAGCTTGATGGATGTGGCCTGTTAGAAGGACGGCATAGGGAGCAGGGCAGAGGAACTGTCCCAATGGACTAAGGAGACCAAGGAGGGCCAAACACTGAGTACACATTGGCATCCTGGGTTGGACTCCGGTACAAAACGGAAAGATGAGAAACTTTCATAAGGTCTGTAGTTCATAATGATATCATGGAGTGACGTCATTGTTTATTTCTGTCCATGAGATGACAACTTGAAGGCAAAGTTCCACGAATGTTGTGTCCCATTCTTGAAACTTTCTTCGGATCTAAAAGCATTTCAAGATAAAACGGTTTTTCAGAGAAAAAATAAAATATTTTAGCATTTTCTAACTGACTTAATTCCTCTGCTGTAACCTTCACACAGACTTACTATAACAGGTATTCCAACTGTATAACCCATCTCTTCATAATACTGAACAAAAGAAAGTTTACCTCAATCTGAATGACATTAAAACTATTGGTGAAGCCGGGCGTGGTGGTGCACGCCTGTCATCCCAGAGGCTCAGGAGGCCGAGGCAGGAGGATCACAAGTTCGAGACCAGAGGCAGTCTGCGTAACTTAGCAAGACCCTGTCTCAAAAAGTAAGAAAATGGGCTGGGGGTGCAGCTCAGTGGTCCAGCACTTGCAGAACATGCAAGCATGAGGCCCTGGGTTCAACCCCCAGTACCGAAAAAAAAAAAAAAAAAAAAAAAAGAACCCTATTGGTGAAATATAAGTAGGAATATTTTGAGTTGACCAATGTTCTGAATTGAGAGAACCACAGAGAAAATAATAAGATATTTCCAGAATCTCCTGTCTGCTAAGTGGCTCTTCCTAAACATCAGAAACGGACAGAGCCACATTTAAGACTTCTAACGTTGCCTGTGCCTGCAGCCATAGCCCTGTGGCATCCGATCCCGTCAGATCTCAGAAGCTAAGCAGGGTCAGGCCTGGTTAGTACCTGGATGGGAGACCGCCCGGGAAAACCAGAAGCTGTAGGCTTGGGAGAAGGACCTGGCAACCCCCTCCCAAAAATCAATCTGCCATTGAAAACCCGATGAACAGCAGAGAAGCACTGACAATAGTGTATCCCCTGTTGTACAGAGGGTCACTATGGGTCGGATACCGACTCGACGGCACCTAACAACAACAACAACAAACATTGCCTGTAACATTCTTTTCGGGCGTTAAGAGTCGTATTTTTACTTTTCTTATCTTAATATTACATAGGCTTTTATTCTTGAATGCTGGATGGTGAAAAGGATGAATTTGAGTTCTCAAAGAAGGGGACAACAGCGTGTTCCTTGGCTCATGTTAAAGTCTACATAAACGTTAAATAAACTAAAAATATAAGAAATTGAATGTTTGACAGCTGGACATTTTATACAATCAAACTTCAAACGAGTCTTTCAGTTTCAATCCTATGTTGTCATTTTGTTATGTTGTAGATTTTCTTCAATACAGAGTTTATTCAGACTTTTTGATTCTCTTCCACGACCAACAATATATTCACATGTCAATGACAGTCATTCTAAACGTCGAGTTTATTTTCTGTTCAAGTTCTATATCCATCCAAAGAAAGACTGTGTTTCACACATGCCCCCCCATCCCACCCACACCAGCCGCTTGTCTGTGAAACCATCATGATCTCTCTCTGCTTCTCTGCCTGTATATTTTTGTCACAAATCTCTCTCCGACAGGCTAGAGCTGTCCCATCAAGCACCCTTCAGTTCCACCTCAATGATTTCTTTCCAGGTGCGTCCCAGGCATGACCAGCCACTGCCCTATCTATGAAAATGCCCGCTTTGACCCCTTCTGGGCTATATGCCCCTGCAGATCTCATACAGAGGGGACCGCCGCTTCCCTGACGGCCACAGCCACGTTACACAAACCACTCTCAAACGGCAATCCACTGTCAAGCAAGGACTCTGTCGTTAGGATGTTAGAATACTGAGGTTTGAGACCACCACAAGTTTTGGAATCAAATTGTCTTTTGTTTAAATCACTCTGCCACTCTTTCCCAGATATGTTACACTGGGCCAGTCACTCAACCTCAGTTTCCCTTCCTGAAAGATCATAGGAGGTCTTGTTGTTAGGTGCCATCGAGACCTGTCCGACTCATAGCAACCTTTATAGGGTTTTCAATGGCTGATTGTCTCGGGATTGCCTTGGGAGTGGGTTGCCATGTCCTTCTCCCATTTTTGTGGTGCTGGGAATCGAACTCAGGACCTCAGAGATTGCAGAGCAGTGCTCTACCAACTGAGCTAAATCCCAGCCCCTAGAAGGCCTTACACAAGGTTATTTAGAGGATTGAGCAATCAATGTCAAGTGCTTACATAAGCTTTATTTTCCTACGTAAATAACGGTTGTATGGTTGGTCGGTTGTGATGCATTCCACAAACACCTGTGGACCCCCGACTATGTGCCAGCACTGAGAATCCAGAAACTCCCATGTTCTCATGGAGTTCATCGTCACGGAGGTAGACAGGCGATAAAGAAACACGTACATAAGAACAGGGCAGGTGTTGATCAGGGGTGAGATTCAGACACCATGTGATGATGAGATCGAGGAGTTGAGCCAATACTTTGGCTTCGGGCACAGGGAAGTCTTCTCGGAGGCTGTGGCATTTAAGGTGAATGCTCAAGGGAACTGGCAAGATAAAGAACTGGGAAGAGTCCTCCAGGCAGGGGGAGAACGAGGTGCGTGGGGTGGAACAAGGTTATTTTGCTCAAAGAACAGAAGAAGAAAAAGACACGGCAATCCACTCCTGAAGCAATCCAGAAACGATCTCGATGGCACCTAACGACGACGACAACAACAACGACAACAACAACAACAGCAGCAACAACAACAGGGCTTTAACGACATAGCCCCACCCACACCTCCAAGAATGGACAAAGAAACAAACACTTATAGATGATGTTATGGTATTAATTATGCATTCTATCTAATGTATGATATATCCTCCATTTATAATTCCTCACAAAACAACTGATGCTTGGAATTTAACCTAAGACCACGATAAAAATCATTCATCAGCTAATCAAAAATTCAAGGATGTCATCTAGAGTCTATTCACGGAGTCAGGAAAGTCACTAATTCTTTTTTTAAAAGACTGCAATTAAAATGGTTAAAATAAAAAGAAATTGAAATGTACCACTCTGATAACTAGAAACTCAATTACTGAGTATACTTAATTTCCTTTACATTTATATCCATAAAGGTTTTATTCTATTTAGATTGCCTTTCTTATTGATTTATACTATGAGCAAATGCCAAAACACATGCGAGGAGATTTGAACAGTGCCTAACTCATCAGGTCCGCAAATTGTATAACTGTTCACTGGCAAAAATTTCACTAAGTGCCTACTGTGATCTTAGGCATAATTCTAGATGTTGAGGATAGAGCTGTGAATAAAATAAGATTCCTGCATTTGAGAATAATAATAATAATAATAATAATAATAATAATAATAATAATGGGAGAAAGAGGAGGAAGAGGGAGAGGAGGAGGGAGGAGGGAGGAGGACCATCACCACCCTTCCCATGTCCCAGGTGCCAGCAGGTTAGTACAAACTCTTCCCTTCCTGTATAAAAGTGCCAAGTGAGGCACCTATTAGTCCACTAGTCAGTTATTTATTATTTTTAGGTGCAAGTGACAGGAAAGCCAACTTATGCCAAAAATTAAAAGAGGGACAATTTATCAGGTTACTCTGGATTCAAGAGTACAGCTTTTTGTGGCTTTGTTGTTGTTAGGTGTCATAGAGTCAGGTCTGATTCATAGCAACCCAATGTACAACAGAACAAAGCACTCCCAGACACTGTGGCATGCCTGGCACTATTGTCAGTGCTTCTCTGCTCTTCATAGGGTTTTTGGTGATGCATTGTTCCAGGAGTGGGCTGCCGGGTCCTTCTCCCAAGCCTACAACACTGGGTGATTCCCAGACAGTCTCCCATCCGAGGACTCACCAAGCTCAACCCTGCATAGCTTCCAAGGTCAGGCGGAATCAGACACCAGGGTGGTATGTCTGTAGGCATAATTCAGGTAGGGCCCAAATAAATTGATCTGCTCAAAGGACTCTGCTACTCCTGGAAAAGCCACTGAAGCCTGTGATCTGATCACTGACTCATCACCCCACGGGTGAGGGGGGGAGCCCCTGCCTAAGCAATATGACACAGCCAAACACACAGTACCTCGCCCTGGACAGACAACCCTGGCAGCAATGTATTAGCCACCAATACTCACCACGCGGGGATGAGAATAACACAGGCCACGTAATGCCACACGGGGGTTGCCCTTGGGTGCCAAGTGAGCCAGCAGGGCCTGAGCGAGGCAGGCTTTGCGGCAAGGGGAGGGTGGGGTGCTCCTTGGGTCCTTCAGGAGGACAGGACAGGCTTGTTGGAATCATGTCGCAGGCTGCCAAGAACTGAAAACCCATTAGGTTGCCGGGCACTATGGCGCACGCCTATAATCCCAGTGGCTCAGGAGGCAGAGGCAGGAGGATCACAAGTTCGAGAACACAGGCAGTCTGTGTAATTTAGCGAGACCCTGTCTCAAAAAGAAAAAAATGGGCTGGGGGCGCAGCTCAGTGGTCCAGCACTTGCAGAGCACGCAGGGGGCGAGGCCCTGGGTTCAACCCCCAGCACCGCATAAAACAAACAAAAAAACAAAAAAACAAAAAACATTAGTGTTAGGACTGACTGATGGGCTGCTGGCCTGGCACATAGGGGTGTGGAGGGCCTTTGCTTCTTAGGGAGGGGAACTCAGGGGTCAGCGTTTGGGGCTGTGCCAAGGTCACGGGGGTCAGGAAAGCCCACGGAAGTTCAAGGCCTACAACACAGTCTGTCCCATTTCTTACATGGATTACCTTCTTTCCATGTCTGCTGGGAGATCGTGGCTCTGAGTCGGACCCGACTCCACAGCACCCAACAACAGCAACAACAGCTGGATTACTGACCCCCAAAAGCTCCCACTGGTGGGCCTGGGGGCTGCTGTGCACACCAGCCCCAGCCCCTGGCCGCAGATCATTTTCTCTAATGGGGGGACTGGCCCGTAGCCACGGTGTCTTCCTCATTAATGCCTTCCGCACGGTCCTCCTGAGGACATGGAACACAGTAGGCTTCCAATACGTGTTCTCTGAGCGAAAGAACAGATCTTTGTGTTCAATCAGGCACTAGGAAAGCATGGAACACTCCGGTCTGATCCAGACGCTTGGTTTCAGCGCGAGCCAGAATGACCAGCCAGAGAGTCCTGGAATGGAAAATCTATTTCATCCTCGGCTTTAGGGAGGAAATAAAAACTGCAGACCAGAAGCCAGGATTGTCAGTGTTCCTGGGAGCGAAGTATCGCAAAGGTCTTTTTAAAAATTATTATTATTATTCCAAAAATGGGCTTCGTTTTATGCTGCGGTTTTCAATGAAGCCCTGGTTTTTGTTAGAACCTCTGCTGGGTAATTGCACAACTCCTGATTTCGCTTGATCTTGGCACAGTTGACTCTTTTTTTTTTTTTTTTTGGTTCATGCTGTAGGGAGGATTTTTATGAGGCTTGATTCTGTCTTGACTTTATTTGATCATGTATAATCTGTAATCCAGCACATGAATGAAAGTAGACAGCGCCGCTCAGCACTGAGGGAGGTGAAAGCCACAGAAAATGATAACAAAGTATTTATCATATACAGATCTACAGGAATGCAAAGAGCTTTCCAGAACTCATGCTCTGGCACGTTCTGGGAATGAAGCACACAGTTTCAAGGGGCTGGGTCCCCTTCTTGTGAGTCATTTGCCACTTCCAGCAGCTGGGTTTGAGCTGGATTCAACCTGCAGAAAGGGGACAGGGGAAGTTGAAATGCTTCATCAAAAAAAAATTTTTTTTTTCGGTACTGGGAGTTGAACCCAGGGCCTCACCCTTGCATGCTTTGCAAGTGCTGGACCACTGAGCTGCACCCCCAGCCCATTTTTTCACTTTTTGAGACAGGGTCTTGCGAAATTACAGACTGCCTCTGGTCTCAAACTTGTGATCCTCCTGCCTCCGCCTCCTGAGCCACTGGGATTATAGGCGTGCGCCACCGCGCCCAGCTTATCAAAATTCTTCACCAAAGTTCTTTGCCTTGGTCTTTGGATCTATAAGAAGGTACCCTTTTGAGCCACTTTTCTTCAGAATCCCTGTTCTAGAACTAACACAGTGGCAGTTACAGAAAGATTTCATTTTTCACCTTTTAGACTAAAAAAGATGAAAAGGTTTTTTTGTGGGTTTTTTGCGTTTTTTTTTTTCAACACACTGAGTTGGCAAGGTCATATAGAAATAGGCATTTTTGTACGTTGTCAGGGAGAGTAAAAATTGGTACAATCTCTTTGGACGGCAAGCTGGTTAAAATGGTCATAATTTTACAGACATATACCCTTGAGCCAACCATTCCACATCTAAGAATTTCCTCCACAGAGATATCGATATTAATTGCAGAATTATTTATAGCAGCAAAATAGTTTTAAAAAGAAACCACTATCTGTCTGAGTGAGAATGGGTAGGTAATTTATATAAGAGAATACTATTCATCTGGTACTATTCTATATATAATGTATATGTTGTATATATAATACTTTCTGAGACTGGAAAAAGTATTATATATACAACATATACATTATATATACAATAGTGCCCCCTTATCCAAAGGAGATATGTTCTAAGACCCTTTTGGAGATCTGAAACTGTGGATCATATCTGAATCTTTTACACTTTAGGTATTTTTTGTTTGTTTGTTTACCTTGTAGCATTGTTCTATAATTCTAGAGTCAATCTGTCCCTCTCTGTCCTATACCCTGGTGCCTTCTTTGCATCACCTCTTGCTATTTGGGGCCATAATTAAGCAAAATAAGGATTATTTAAGCCCATGTGCCACAATATGGCAACAGCTGATCTGATAACCAAAAAGGCTACCAAGTGCCTAACAGGTGGGTAGCATATAGAATGTGGACACACGGGGGAAAGGGGTGCTTCACATGCCTAGCAGCACAGAGTGGGAGGCTGCAAGACTTCATTGCTCTGCTCAGAAAGGTGCACGGTTTAAAACTCATGTATTGCTTATTTCTGGAATTTTCCATTTCTACTTTCAGACAATGGTTGGCTGTTGCACAGCTGAGACCGGAGAAAGTAAAACCTCAGATAAGGTTTATTGCAGCCCAATGTGCGGCAGACCTGTATGTGTGTCCTGTGGCTTTGAAGAGGGGAGACATCTGGTAATGTCTGGAGAAAATGAGGGATGGGTCCTGCAAGTATCTGGTGGGTGGAGGTCAAGGATGCTGCTAAATGCCCTGGAGTGCACTGAACAGCCCCTCCTCGATGACAGAAAAGAATTATCCAGCGCGGCGTGTCAGTCGTGCCGAGGTTGAGAAAGCCTTCTTCGAGACAGACCTCTGCAAGTTCTTGTAACTAACGGCAGTCGCTGCCTCTGAAAAGAACTGAGAGACAGCACAACTCTTTTCTCCTGGTGGAATTTTACACGTGCAGATTTCCCATATTTGTTTTTAAAGAATCGACGTTAAGCAGTTCTACAGTTTGCACCCTCAGCCTCTCTCACGGGTGGTATCATACAGTAGCAGGCTCTGTAGCAGGCGTTCGTTTATTTTCTCTTGATCTGCATCCCCTCTTTGCTTAGAGCAAATGGCAGACATAGTGAGGGAGCTTGAGGTTAAGAAAAACTACATGGAAGGCTATGCACAGGTTTCTGGGCCATTTCTGTCACCTGGGGAACAGGAATGTCACTGATGTATTCGTTTCAAAACTAGAATGTGTAGCTCTCTTTGCTGGCTTGCTTTGGTTGCCATTGACTCCAGAACTTGGAAATGTAGAATGGCAGAATGTTCTTTCCCGTTCCTGTGTGTATGCATTGGCAAGACAGGTAACCTCAGGGCTATTACTCTGACAGCCCCAGTGTGCCGCTTTTATAATTCCAAAAACAAACCCAAACGTGTAATGGCTCTATATAAGAGGAATTAATGTCTTGCTCAGACAATAATCCAGGGAGTTCCAGGTAGTAGCTGGAGAAAGATACAGCCCATGGGACCCCAGGGTATCCAAGAACCACTTTGGAAGGGGCCAGCTCCCAGGACAACCTGGAGATACCGCAGTGAGCACTTAGGAGCCAGGTGCCAGGCCAGGAGATCCCACCTGGACTGCCCAATGCCTGGCACAACTGGGAAGGAGAGAACACATCCAAAGCCATTGGCGTGAGTTTCTCAAGGGCACTCCAGAGACCCTAGGGCAAAATGGCACCTTGTCCTCTTAATGGGGCGGGGGACGAGAGAGCAAGCCATCAGGGTACTCTTCCAAAGTTGCCATTGAGAGATGCCTGGCAGGAAGTCTCCTTTCATCTGAGTTCCTTACGCACATACCCAACCCTGTGCCTGTCCTCATTGCTTTTCTCCTGCCAGACGGCAAGGTTGGTGCAATCCACACAGCCACTATGGTGGGCATGCACACAGAACTCCCAAGCGATGCTTGTCTGGGCAATGAATGGGTCCCATGCCACTCCCAGGGTATTTGCAGCCCCTGAGGATTTTTTTTTTTTTTTTTTTTTTTTGCAGTACTGGGGGTTGAACCCAGGGCCTTGCACCTGCATGCTCTGCAAGTGCTGGACCACTGAGCTGCACCCCCAGCCCATTTTTTTACTTTTTTGAAACAAGGTCTGGCTAAGTTACACAGACTGCCTCTGGTCTCAAACTTGTGATCCTTCTGCCTCTGCCTCCCAAGCCGCTGGGATTACAGGCGTGCGTCACCACGTCTGGTGCCCCAAGGATTCTTTACAAGAGGTAGAGGCTGAGCCAGGAGCCACTTCAGGGTGGCAGGAGCCCACATCACAGAGGAAGTGTGGGACCAGAGCAGCTCATAATGCCTAATGTTGGGTGACATGCGAGAGTCCAGTCTTTGGTTCAACAGGTGCTGGGACCCCTCTGTCAGCACGGCAGCTACAAACTCTTGGGCCTGTCACAAAAGAGCCCAGGGTCAACCATCTGGCCTGGGGAACCACAGGGGCCCCATGTGCCAGTCTCAGCTGTCCCTGGCCTCAGGCAAACAAGCCAGCAGTCTCAAGCAGGTGCCACCCATAAGTCCCGTAGGCAAGAAGTTGGTGCCTTGATCATTCAGCTGTTGGACCTTCTGGGTAGGATGGGTCATATGTTTCTGTGGCGGATGACAGTAGGGCTTAGAATGTTGAGATCAGCTTATAGGTGGGCTGTGGTCCCAGGAATTTATTTATACAGAAGTTAGGGCTCCGTGCAAAGCAGAGGCTGTCATGCACGTGGCTAATGCCCTTTGGCCCTGCTGAGTCTCCCCGAATGGACATTTCCCTGTTTCAAGGTTTTTATTTTTGGCTTATGAAAGACATATTTTTTTAAAGGGCAATCATCAAGATTGTATTTCAAGTTGGGTGCGGTGGCGCACGCACGCCTGTCATCCCAGCGGCTAGGGAGGCAGAGGCAGGAGGATTGCAAGTTTGAGACCAGAGGCAGTCTGCGTAACTTAGCGAGACCCTGTCTCAAAAAATAAAAAATTGGGCTGGGGGTGCAGCTCAGTGGTCCAGCATTTGCAAAGCATGCAAGAGCGAGGCCCTGGGTTCAACCCCCAGTACCACACACACACACACAAAAATGACTATATTTCAGTTTTGAATCAATGATTTAAAATTTAAATTGGGATTCTGTGTCATTTAATAGATGCATTCAGGATAAAAGTGCTGGTGGCGGGTACTAATTTCAGGAAAGTGAAATCTCCCAGGGTGCTGAGGGAAAGAAGGAGCAGGAACCAAGGGAGGAACTCAGCCTTTTCTGTGTTTTAAAAATCACACAAAAAGATTGAAAAAAATATAAGATCAACACTTATTAAGTCACAGTGGTCAGAATTGCGTGGACATACGTGATTTTGCTTTCTGTATTGTTTTACTTTTGAAACTTTTGCAATCAAAAAACAAAAAGGAGCACCAGGTGCGGTGGCACATGCCTGTAATCCCAATGGGGCAGGAGGATTGCAAGTTCGAGACCAGAGGCAGTCTGCATAACTTAGCGAGACCCTGTCTCAAAAGTAAAAAAAAAATGGGCTGGGGGTGCAGCTCAGTGGTCCAGTACTTGCAAAGCATGCAAGTGCGAGGCCCTGGGTTCAACCCTCAGTACCACAAAAAAAAAAAAAAAAAAAAAAAAAAAAAAAAAAAAAAAAAAAAAAAAAAAAAAAAAAATTTGTTGTTTGTTGTGTTTTTGTTTTTGTTTTTCTGGTGATACTGCGGCATTAAACCCAGGGTCTTGCACCTACTTTGCAAATGTTCTACCACTGGGCTGCAATCCCAGCCTATTATTTATTTGCAGTACTGCGATGTTGAACTTAGGGCCTCACACAGCTTTATTGCAAGCGGACAACTACTGAGCTGTATCCCCAGCCCTTTTTTTTTTTTTTTTTTTTTTTTTTTTTTTTTTTTTTTTTTTTTTTTTGCTATTTTTGAGACAAGGTCTCACTAAGTTACACAGGCTGCCTCTGGCCTCGAACGTGCGATCCTCTTGCCTCCGCCTGCTGGTTCGCTGGGATTTAAGGCGTGCGCCACCGCGTCTGGCTCCTTTTTAATTTTTTACTTTGAGTCAAGGTCTTGCTGAATTATGCAGGCTGATTCTGGCCTTGAACTCACCATCCTCCTGGCTCTTCCTCCCAAGCTGCTGGGATTATAGGCTTGCGCCACCATGCCTGGCCAAAATAAGCATTTTTAAGTGACAGGATTTGGAATCGAAGGATACTTTATGGAACTCGGTTGTATGTCGGCATTTCTTAAAGTCCTGCCTGTGATTGTTTTGCCTCAAAGAGGAGAAAAAGAAGAAAGGACGTCCGGTGTGGATATGTAAAGGACAATCGCAGTTACAAAGCACCCGCATACTTGCTTAGTATGCGAACAACTCTAAACACTTGCATCGCTAATCCACTTAGGCAGGCACCATCACAAACCTCCACTTGGGAACTTGCTTCTTTGACAACAAAATGTTTTCAGTGGCTGGGGTTTCCAACTCCAGCCCCCTAAAACTAAGCCAGGAAGCCTTGAGAGAGAAAGAATTGAACCCCCATCTCTCACTGCGTGGGTCTCAAGAGTGGGTGAGCCAGCAAGACATAAATCTCAACTTCTATGCAGCATCCCATGGGAGATGGCCTGTGTAAAACAGATTCCACTACTCGGTTGGGTCCAGAGACCAGACACCACAGGGGAACTGAGCCCTGCTGGGGAGGCTGCCACAAAGGGTCATTCCCCCACGTTGAAGCCAACCTTCATCCTGACTGCTAACACCACAGACTACCTTTTCTTCTTTATGAAATGTACATAAATGAAATCTGTTGCAATGAATTCTTATGTGTAACTTATTCTACTCAACATATTTGTGAAATTAATTTATGTGATGGCATGTATTGATAGGTAAGTCATTTTCATTGCTGTAGAGTTTTCCATTTAGGAAGAAATTATGATGTATTCACCTATGACACTACTGATGGACATCTGGGAAATTTCCAGTTGATGCTACGAACAGTGCTACTAAGAATGTGTTCGTGCTTTTCTTTTGGTGCAAATGCCCCTGCTTTTCTGTTTAATATGACATTAGAGTACACCCATGTTCAGCCTATGTAGATACTGCAGAACAATTTTGCAAAGAAATTGCACACTGGAAACAATGTGCATTCCTACGGTGAGTGAGGGTCCGCATTGCCCTGTAAGATCATAAGAACTTCACTTTGCCTGTGTGTGTTTTTAAATGACATCCAATCTATGCACCTGGGCTCATATTCAATATTTCTTTAGGAAAAAGATTTCTAGTGGGGCAAGAGCCTTCTCCTCACATTATTTTTCTTTCTCAAAAAGTACCTTGTTTTCACTCAGATGTTTTCTATCCTGGGTGAATTTTAGAATGGCATTGTTAAGATCCACAAAATGTGGCAGCTGCTAGGTTAAGGCTACATACATTTATATTTTTAATAAACACTGTCATATTAGGGCTGGGATTTAGGTCAAGTTGGTAGAGCGCGCTCTGCAGTCTCTGAGGTCCGGAGTTCAATTCCCAGCACCGCAAAAATGGGAGAAGGACGTGGCAATCCATTCCCAAGGCAATCCCGAAATAGTCAGCCATTGAAAACCCTATGAGGGTCGCTATGAGTTGGACACAACTCAACAGCGCCTAACAACAACAACTGCCAAATTGCTCATCAACAAGGCTGTATCAATAATACATAGTCCTACCAACGGTAAGACTCCCTGTCACCTGAATATTAACAAACTCTGAAATTCCTACCCAGAAAAGATATGCTGTTATGCTTAAATTCTTGTTCTCATTCGTAAGGAGGTGGATGAGTGTTTCCTACAGATCTATTGGCCATTTGTGCTTCTTTTGCGATTGGTATGTTCACATTCTTGGATGGAAGAAATTCATTTCCCAAGATTTCACAGCTAGGAACGTGCAGAGATAGAATTTAAATACATGGCCTCCCAACTCTGAAGGACACATTTATCTTATTATTTCATATAGTCTACACTACCCTGTGGGCTGGGATTTAGTTCAGTTGGTAGAGCAATGCGCTGCAGTCTCTAAGGTCCCGAGTTCAATTCCCAGTACCACAAAAATGGGAGAAGGACCTGGCAACCCACTCCCAAGGCAATCCTGAAACAGTCAGCCATTGAAAACCCTATGAGGGTCGCTATGAGTCAGACACGACTCAGCGGCACCTAACAACAACAACAACACTACCCTGTACATGACACTATACCATGCACCCTACTATATACAGCACATTATAATATATTATAGACCACACGACTCTATATACAATATTGTCCTACATACCACCGTATGCGCGATAGTATACCATATTCAACACTGCGCTGTGTGCCACACTGTACTAAATATGCAAGGCTATACTGTGCTGCACATCATGCCATATCATAGACCACACTATACTTCATTATTCTCCATATGTTACACCATAGTGTATACTCCATATGTTACGCGGTACACAACACTACACCATATCTATCATTTTATGCTATGCAACCTCTTTATTGTCTGGAGTGAATTTGTATGCCTTGAAAATACACATACTTCACAGTTTCATTGACCTTACTATTGTTGTCAGGTGCCATTGAGATGAGTCCGATTCATAGCGACCCTATGTACAGCAGATCGAAACACTTCCCAATTCTGTGCCAGGCACACGATCTTATTTACGTCTAAGACCATTGTTGCAGTCACTGTGTCAATCCATCTGGTGGAGGGTTTTCCTTTTTTGCGTTGACCTGCCACTCTCCGAAACATGATGGCTTTCTCTCCAGGATTGATCTCTCCTGACTACATGTCCAAAATATGTAAGATGCAGTCTGGCCACTCCTGCTTCCAAGGAGCACTCTGGTTGCACTTCTTCTAGGACAGATCTGTTGCTTCTTTTGGCAGTCCATCGTATATTCAATAGACGTCTCCAGCACCATAATTCAAAAGCATCAATTCTTAATTTCAAAGGCAGGTGCCCTAGTGAGTTCATTCCGTTGCTAGCAATGGCTATTTTTCTTCCCTTTTCAATTTCCACATGACAATCAGAAATAATTTTGGCATGGGAAAGAGTCCTTTGTTGTTCCTCAGACTTGCAACGTCTCCATGGGGAATAACTATTCGGGAGATGTTAGATGACTTAGCTCTAAGGCAGGGACACATTTCCTGCTCGGTCAGCCTGGGAATTCATCTCCAGTTCCTTGGGGTCAGGAGGCAGAGGGGCCAGAGCCCAGTCAGCTTTCATCTGAAGAGGAACCCGGATGGAATGGGGGCAAGTCACGAGGCAGCAGGACACTCAGGCAAACATCGAGGCTCCCGTTCCTGACTCTCGCTCAGGAGTTGATGAGCCTTGGGCAAAATGACCCCTTGGGATTTCATTGTGGTCAGTTTTAGAAAGAGTGTGTTACACTAGCTGGTCTTATATAAGACCTCCTCTAGGGCAAAAATGGTACAATTTTTGTGTGTTCTGTAATACAGGCTGGGTGAGCGATACTGTTTTCATTTAAGAAGAGCACAGCTCACTAGAGCATCATACGGACTATAATCCAAACAGCACCTGGCACGAGAAGCGACACATCTGAAAAACCTCTCTCTTCGGGTGGTAGAATATTCTTATGTACATTTTCCTGCCTCTCTCGATTTTTGGACAATGAATATGTATTCTGTCTGTAATCTGAAAAAAAAAATGTATTTTTAAAAAAAACACATTGGAACTGCAAGAGGACCAAAAATAGAAAGACACAACCCAAATTCTAGTGTAACCAGGATACCAGACGGAAGGCCCCGAGCCCCACACGGTATGGAATGTTCTGAGATGTCAGGGGGTCAGGATTTCATCTGACAGATGGACTCACCAGCAAGCCGGCCCTCGCAGCGGCGTCTGGGGACGATGCTTCCACAATGACTCAGAGGGAGGGTGCCAGCCAGGCCCGATCACAGCCTTTTCCACTTCCAGCCCCAGAGCTGGGATGGCCTGCCGCGGTGGCTCTCATGGAATTCTGAGGCGAGCCTGGCTGCATCATAATGACCGCCTATTCAAGGAGGATATGACTAATAGCATGCGGAGGGAGTATGGGAGTCAAACCAAAAATTACATGGCCTTTCTGCTTGGGACACACTAGATAGGAACAGAGCTGTGCATTCACAAATCCAAGTGTGTGCCCTGGCTGAAGGACCAAAAATAAATGACAGACATGCCCAATGTGTCAGTTTCCAGTGATGTCGTGATAGCCAGGGCGGGAGTTGGGCAAGAAGCCACGTGACAGGGGACCCCCTGGCATTAGGACAAGCTGCGTTGGCCTGGGAACCACGAAGAAAGCCATCTTGGCATGAGGGATGGCCCAAAGGGTCCTGTAAAACTGTTCTCTCTCCTGGGCACCCAAGCTACCCCCATGGCAGCTCATGGGCCCCAGCAAATCTTCGCCAGTTCAAAGCTTAGCCCATGGTGGACAATTCACAACTCCCAGGAATCCATTGGGATTCTTACCGTGGATTCACAGATCTCCAAGGGATCCATAGATAAAATTAGGGGTCCTTGAGCTTGGGGGAGAGGGGAACACCTCATGTTGATTTCCACCAACCATCAACTGAAATTTACCACTTCCTTCCATAAAGCACTGTTAAGTGCTGTAGAGTCAGTGTCTGACTCACAGCGACCCTACGTACAACAGGAGGAACACTATTGTCAGTGCTTCTCTGCTATTCATAGGGCTTTCAAAGGTGGATTGATTTTTGGGAGTGGGTTGCTGGGTCCTTCTCCCAAGCCTACAGTACCTGGTGTTCCCAGGTGGTCTCCCATCCAAGGACTAACCAGGCCTGACCCTGCTTAGCTTCCGAGATCCGACAACATCAGATGCCACAGTGGTGTAGCTGCATAAGCAAGCTGGGAACAAGTCCCACAAATACTAGCAGTACCTTAACAGTGTCGTGAATGGAGAGCATGGATATATTCCAAGCATGGTTCCATTGTCGCATATACCACAGAATATTGTTTATATTCATTACTACTTAAAAAACTACAGAATGTATTAGATGCCACTGCTAGATTTTGTTATTTGTTTAGCTCACTTGGTAGAATGATGCTCTGTGCTCTCTAGGTACCTGGGTTTGCTCCCCAGCACTGCAAAAAATGGGAGAAGGATCTGGCAGCCCACTCCAGAAGCAATCGGCCATTGAAACCCCTATGAACATCAGAGAGGCACTGATGTAGTGGCAGGCACGGCACAGTGTTGGGAGTGTTTGTTCTGTTGTACATAGGGTTGCTGTGAGTCAGACGCAACTCAATTACACCTAACAACAGCAACAATATTTTAAAGACATTGGGCATCGGGCAACAGAGGATAGTGACTCCTGAGAGACTGGAAAGAAATGAGGTGAACCCCACAACGGGTGGAGCATGCTGTCAGAAGAACCTTGCCAGGGACCCGTGCCAGCCTCCCTGGGTTGAGCAGCTGGAGCTGCAAGTCTGAGAGACTCTGGCTAAGATTTGCTGGAGCAGTAGTTTGAGAGAAAACCATTCAAACCCAGAGAAAGGGGTAACCAAAGGGTTGTTGTTGTTAGGTGCTGTCGAGTGGAGTCTGACTCATAGCGACTCTCATAGGGTTTTCAATGGCTGACTGTTTCAGGATTGCCTTGGGAGTGGATTGCCAGGTCCTTCTCCCATTTTGTGGTGCTGGGAATCGAACTTGGGACCTCAGAGACTGCAGAGTAGCGCTCTACCAACTGAGCTAAATCCCAGCCCCTTCAAGAAGCTAGTGGAAAATAAAGCAGGACTCTGTGGTGCACGCCTGTCATCCCAGTGACTCAGGAGGCAGAAGCAGGAGGATTGCAGGTTTGAGGCCAGAGGCAGCCTGTGCAATTTAGTGAGATCTTGTTTCAAAATAAAGGTAAAACGTGGGCTGGGGGTGTGGCTTGGTGGTAGAATGCTTGCAAAAGCATGTGAGATGTCCTAGGTTCAACCTCTTAGTACAAAAAAAAAAAAAAAAAAAAAAAAAAGAGGAAAACAGGTTGGAGGGAGAAGCAGAAGATTTAAAATGAATCAAATGGAACTTCCAGAGATTAAGAAAATATATTTGAAGGGCTGGTGATGTAGCTCAGTGGTAAAGCGCTTGCCTAGCAGGTCCTGGATTCAATCTCTAGTACAAAAGGAAGAAAGACAGAAAGGAAGGAGAGGAAAGGAAAGGAAAGGGGAAAGGGGAAGAGAAAGGAAGGGAAGGGAAGGAAAGGGAGGCAGGAAGGAAGGAAGGAGGGAGGGAGAGAGGGAGGGAGGGAGGAAAGCAGAATGGGATTAAGAACACACTAAGCTGCATCAGTTATTTTACTTCTTGCACTGAAGCTGAGCATTTTCAGATGAAGATTAAAAATAAAGGTCTGATTTTTGATGTTTGGTGTTTGTAGTAAGTGGGCTATAATTTTGTGTAAAAAAATCTGAGGGATATTTGTGAATAAAATGATATAATTGGGAAAACCTTGGGAAATGTTTAAATGCTAGATACTTGCCACAATCTCCATAAATATTTTGTGAATAAAGCAAAGAGGGTTACGGAGAGGACTGAATGATGCCCAGCAAGCATTCACCGTTCACACGGGCACCGCTCAATCAAATGAGAGAGACCTTGCTTATAGTTCAATCACAACGAGTAGGAAATTTTGAATTTTGGCGTTTACTATTCTCAGACATGATTATCTTATTTTCCAGAATTTTGAATAAAGTTAATTATTATAGCAAAAAAAGGAAATAAAAAAAACTTTAAGATTTTTGACTACTTAGAGCAAAAGTAACAACATATGTTGTTATTGTTGTTAGGTGCTGTCAAGTCGGTATCCGACTCTTAGGGACCCTCATAGGGTTTTCAGTGGCTGTTTCGGGATTGCCTTGGGAGTGGATTGCCAGGTCCTTCTCCCATTTTTGCGGTGCTGGGAATCGAACTTGGGACCTCAGAGACTGCAGCGCAGCGCTCTACCAACTGAGTTAAATCCCAGCAACAACACTATATTGTGGGCTTATAGTACATATAAAGATGGAATGTATAATAAGTATAACAAAAGAAGAGCAGAAATGGAACATTACTGTGATAAATTTCTTAGACTAAGTAAGTTACATAACATTATTTGAAATAAAGTGAGGATAAATTTATTTTTTAATTAATTAATTAATTAATGTATTTCTTCATTTATTTCAGTACTCAGGGGTTGGACCCAGGGCCTCGTGCCTGCTAGGTAAGCACTCTACCACTGAGCTGCACCCCCAACCCCTTTCCTATTTTTTATTTTGAGACAGGGTCTCGCTAAGTTGTGCAGGCTACCAGTGGCCTCCAACTCACAATCCTCCTGCCTCAGCCTCCAGAGTCGCTGGGATGACAGGCATGTGCCACAGTGACCAGCAGCTTCTTTATTCTTTTCCATCACTTCCAACTTTTCCAAAATAACAAGGCTTTACTTTTATTGTTTTTTTTTTAATTATAAGAAAAAGTTCATAGCCAGATGGCATGGTATAGCAAAAATCTGGCTATTTTAAAGTAAAAGTGAGGAAAAAAATTATTTCTGAGATGATTTCTAATCTAAAATTCCGTGATTCTCTCTTCCCAGTCCTAAATTACAACTCAGAGCAAATGCACCGTGGCTTCTGTCACTGGGAACAGCCTCCCCCACTGACTCCTGGTAGCTCTGCATTCCTTGACCAAGTCCAACCACATTGCTTGTCTCCAATCCATGACTTTATCTGGGACAAAGATCCACTTTATCATCTGACCACTTTAGTACATGTCCAATTGCCTGGAATTTTACGGATTCTAGGTCATTGTCTTAATCTGTGTCCTGGTATGCTTTGTTGCTAGGTGCCGTCGAGTCAGGTCCAACTCTTAGCAACCCTACATACAACAGAATGAAATACTGCCCAATGCTGTGCCAGGCACATGATCTCTTTTATGTTGAAGCCCTTTGTTACAGTGACTGCGTCAATCCATCTAATTGAGGGTCTTCCTTTTTTTGTTGACCTGACATTCTCTAAAATATGTTATTCTTGTCCCTCCTGACAACATGTCCAAAATACCTAAGATGCAGTCTAGCCATCCTTGCTCCCAAGGAGCGCTCTGGTTGCCCTTCTTCCAGGACAGATCTGTTGCTTCTTTTGGCAGTCCCTGGTATATTTCAAAATTCATCTCCGCTACCATAATTCAAAGGGCTGGGATTTAGCTCAGTTGGTAGAGCACCGCTCTGCAGTCTCTGAGGTCTCGAGTTTGAATTCCAGCACCACAAAAATGGGAGAAGGGCCAGGCATGGTGGCGCACGCCTGTAATCCCAGCGGCTCGGAAGGTGGAGGCGGGAGAATCGCAAGTTTGAGACCAGAGGCAGTCTGCGTAATTTAGCGAGACCCTGTCTCAAAAAGTAAAAAAAAATGGGCTGGGGTGCAGCTCAGTGGTAGAGCACTTGCAGAGCATGCAGGCGCGAGGCCCTGGGTTCAACCCCCAGTACCGCAACAACAACAACAACAAAAAAAAAAAAAAAAAAAAAAAAGGGAGAAGGATCTGGCAATCCACTCCCAAGGCAATCCTGAAAATAATCAGCCATTGAAAACCCTATGAGGGTTGCTATGAGTCAGACACGACTCAATGGCACCTAACAACAACAACCATAATTCAAAAGTATCAATTCTTCTCCTGTCGCACTTATTCAATATCCAGCTTTCACAACCATATGATATGACTAAAAATACCATGGCATGAGTCAGGCGCACCTTTGTCTTCAATGCGACATCTTTACTTTTCAACACTTTAAAGAGGTCTTTTGCAACAGCTTCTCCCAAAGCAATGCATCTTTTGATTTCTTGACTGCTGCTTCTGTGGGTGTTGATTGTAGAACCAAGTAAAGCAAAATCTTGGACAGCCTCTGTCTTTTCTCTATTGATCATGAAGTTGCACACTGACCCAGGTGTAAGGTCTTTTGCTTCCTTGATGTTGAGGAGCAATCCATACTGAAGGCTGTGCTCTTTGATCTTCATCGGTAAATGTTTCTAATCCTCTTTAGTTTCAGCAAGCAGAGTTGTATCATCTGCGTAACGCACATTGTTAACGAGTTTTCCTCCAATCCTGGTATGCTATTTAAAAATATCTGGAAGACATTTTCTTAATAGAATGGAACCACAAAACCTATAAAACATTCTGCACAATTATGAAGTGAATAAGGTTATACACAGAATTACCTGGACCAGACACCTTGAGTCATTTTTGTTGTTGTTGTTAGGTGCCGTCGAGTCGGTATCCGACTCATAGTGACCCTCTGTACAACAAGGGAAACACTATTGTCAGTGCTCCTCTGCTGTTCATAGGGTTTTCAATGGCAGATTGATTTTGGGGAGGGGGTTGCCAGGTCCTTCTCCCAAGCCAACAGCTTCTGGTGTTCCCAGGCAGTCTCCCATCCAGGTACTAACCAGGCCCGACCCTGCTTAGGTTCCAAGATCTGACGGGATCGGATGCCACAGGGCTACCGCTGCAGGCTGAGTCATTTTAGATTTTTGAAAATATAGGGCAAAAGTAACCCACCCTTTATATGTAATGGATTTCCTGCCAGGAATGTTCTTTCCCCTTTCACCCAGATGACTTCTGTCCATCTCTCAAAATTCAGCTGAACCCTCATTACCTAAGGAAAGTCTTGCCAGACCTCCCAGACTAGAATTGGTCCAGTTGTAGGTCCTATAGATTCTGGGTCTTTCCGTATTGCCGGAGGGAGCTGCATACTTTCAGCGTGACAGCGTCTACCTGTCCTTCTGGAATGCATGTTCCAGGGGGCAGGGATTGTGTCCCATGGCCCCCCGGGGCATTCCTACTTTTGTGCTCACGCATTCCATACACCAAAATTAGACAGGTATTTTTTGAATGAGTGCATGAATTTTTCCTCAAAACTCAACACAAACTTCCAACTAAGGTTTCCACTAGGAAGAGTGAGTTGTGTATGATGTCACACCATATTCTTTTGACCCTCATGGAGTGGTCTTCGTAATATTTGCCTTCGAATATATGCCGGTCCCCAATGCCTATGCGTCAGCAGGTATTATATCCCCACCATTCCACCCCACCCACGTCATCTTAAAGAGTCCTAACCTGAATTGCCCTGCTTGTTGAATGCCTTCGCTCTGCGGTGCAGCCAGTTAGACTTGCTCTAAGGCTTCTGAAGTTGCCTGAAGGTTTTGTCTTCGAGACCCCGTCAACTCCAGCTCAGCTCCCGGAAACCAGAGAACGTCTTTGTTTCTTTCAAATTTCCACGATGTATTTAGAACAGTGGGTGGGTCTGGATGGTCTGTGGCCACTCACTTGTCTAACATACCTCTTGTTGTTGTTGTTGTTGTTGTTAGGTGCCGTCGAGTCGGTATCCGACTCATAGCGCCCCTCTGTACCACAGGGGAAACACTATTATCAGTGCTTCTCTGCTGTTCATAGGGTTTTCAATGGCAGATTGATTTTTGGGAGGGGGTTGCCAGGTCCTTCTCCCAAGCCTACAGCTTCTGGTGTTCCCAGGCGGTCTCCCATCCAGGTACTAACCAGACCCGACCCTGCTTAGCTTCTGAGATCTGACGGGATCAGATGCCACAGGGCTACGGCTGCAGGCGAACATACCTCTTAGGTGCCTGAAAAGTAAAAAGTAACTTGACCAATGAACAACTGCATTCAAATGGGTGACTTGACTTTGCCTTTAGTGGCTATGCTGACCTCTGAGATTCAAGGCACCTTTGAGAATGATAAGGGCTATAGGCTTCCTGGAAAAATTACACAGCCATGGAATGCAGGCTCAGTAAGCTCGGACTAAGGTTTGTATTGAGCAGAATGTATAGAATGTGGTATAAAATTAATTTGGTTAACCCAAGGCAGCGATGTCTGTGATGTGTCATTTTATGATTTTGTACTTGTGAGAGGCTATGTAGACTCTGCCTACAGTGGCAATAATTGACATGATTTGAGAGATTGGAGATCATCATTCTGACAGAGGAAAGAAATGCTAAATCCCTAACGGGACTGCACTGAGCTGGGTCCTATTTACACAGGATCACGTTTCATGTCAACACAAGTGTGGGGACGGCTATCTTGGACTCCATCCTCCACTGAGGAAACTGAGGCTCAGAGGGTTAAAAAATCAGCTTACGACAAAGTGGTTTCTAAGATGTGGAGCCGGAATCCAAACTCAGGCCTGTCCAGGCCATATATTCCAGAACATTCTATCATACCACACACTTTTCAAATACTAGCCAGACTGCGTACATTATCGGAGCCACACAAACCTCACTTTAGGCAACTGTACAAATTTTACTCCCAAGTCCTGAAATGTACCTTTTACTTGAGCCACCAACACTCTGAGGGTACAAAGTAGTGAAACTGACCCTGGGTATGTGAAAAGGAGCATTTTGGCAATGAGAATAAGAAAGCAAGATCCCAGAATAAAAATAAGAACGGTCTTATGTCCTTTGCCGTTCACCTCAGGCAAGGCTATCCAGTGCCACTGTCATGCTGGATCTTCCATTATTTTTTGTTATCATTAAAAGAAAGAGAACATCTATTACAACATTTCTGAATGCTCTTAGACTCAATGCTTTCCTTTAAAACAAAAATTTTAATGGCGGAGGCGAAGATGAGCGGTACACAATGATATACATGCAAGGAAATGCCATAATGAAATCCATTAAGCTGTACTTTGAAAATCACTGATAAAATAAGAGCACTAGGCAAAATAGTTATCTAAGGGCCTATGATAAAATTCATAGATATCTTGCCCATATACATAATTTCAAAATAATATGATGCATTGAAAATAAGGAAGAAAACAAAAAGAAATTAATTTGCAATGAAATAATATGTCTCAATATGCACATACTCAGGCATGTCTAGACTAGCAGACATAATGAACTAATGAGTTTTTGCACCTATACATAAAATCACACTTGAAAATTCAGCCTCATCTAGGAGCATCCTACTGAGGATTCAAATACCATGAGTGATGTTGCTAATGAAGATGTGATTTTTTTTTTCTGAAAAGGTGAACGACTCAGTGGAGTTTCAAACAAAAATGCAACACGATCTTTTTTAAAATTTATGTGAATGCTGCATTCTGGGAAAGTTCAATGCATATTAAAACTGTGCAAATGTTACTCTTTGTTTGTGTGTAATAACTTGATATTGTGAATGCAGATCATTAGAAACAGATTTTGCCCCTCCAGTGACTTCTGGTAGGATGTTCTAAAGTTGTGTGGGATGTGGGGTAATTCTCTGCCTTGCACCGTTGCTCCCCAGCCAGTGTAGGGCTCCTGGCTCCACTTTCTAAACAGCATTATTACTTTTCCAATTGGAAATAACCACAACCACGCTCTTTCTCCTCACACCAAATTGCCAAAATCTGCCATTGTAAACCACAAATGTAATATGTCCTGGGCACTGTGCTAAGTTACCTACAAATATCATATAATAATTGACTATTGTTGTTTAAATTGTTCCTAATCAGTGAATATTATCACCCACCCTATAGATGCCAGATATGGTTCTAGGCTCTGGGTATAGAGTTGTGTACAAGATCGTCCATGGTTTCCGACCTCAAAGAGCCAATGATCTAATAGAGGAGACAGGTAACAAACACAAGCAAGTGAATACATAATTAGCAATTGTGCCAAGTGCCATTAAAAAAAAAAGAATTGGCTCCGATGAAATGGAGTAACACTTGACCCTATTTTAAAGAACAGTATCAGTAATGTCTCTCTGAGCTAATTAGTTTAAAGCCAGACCTGAATCATGCCAAAGAGGCAGCCAGGTAAAATTATTCTACGCTGTTCTTAGAAGAAGATAAGCTCAGAGAAGGAATGTGCCCAGGTCCCATACTTCTAACTAGGCAAACCTATTTGAATTCAAGTCTCTCCGGTTCCAAAGAGAACCAGATCGATTGTTTAGATAAAAAAAGTGGATGGATAACATTCCCAAATAAGATAAAGGAAGCACAGGAAGAGGGGCTCAGCATCATTAGTCTTCAGGGAGATGCAAATTAAAACCACAGTGAAATGCCACTTGACGTGAGAATGGTTATCATAAAAATATGGAAAATAATGCCTATCATAAATATGGAATATAAATATGGAGTCTGCAGCCATGGCACCCTGGCATCCGATCCCGCCTGATCTTGGAAGCTAAGGAGTGTTAGCCTGGTTAGTCCTTGGATGGGAGACCACCTGGGAATACCAGGTGCTGCAGGCTAGGAAGAAGGACCTGGCAGCCCACTCCCGAAAAAATCCACCATTGAAAATCCTGTGAATGGCAGAGAAGCACTGACAGTAGCACGGGGGAAGGCACAGTGTAGGAGAGTGTTTCTTTCTGCTGTACATATGGTCGCTGTGAGTTGGGCCACTTGACGGCATCTAATAACAACAACAACAACAACAACAAAACACATAAATATGGAAAATAATGGCTAACAACAAAAATATGGAAAATAACAAAGGTGGGCAAAGCAATGGAGAAATTGGAATCATTGTTTATTGTTCGTGGGGCTGTCAAATGGCAGAAAACAGTATACTATTCCCTTCAAAAGTTAGACCACAGGATTATTATATGGCCCACTTATATGTACATGTTTTAAAAAATTGAAAATAGACACTTAAGTCCTTGCACATAAATGTTGATAGCATCACTACTCACAATAGTCACAACATAAAAACACAGATATCCACCAACAGATGAATGGATGAACAAGGTGTGCAGTATATACAATTATAGTTGGGTGCTGTTGTGTCCAACTCATAGCTACCCGATATACAACAGCTGGAACGCTACCAAACACTGTGCCATGCGCTGCACTAATGTTAGTGCCTGAACTGCTCTTAGGTGCGTTCGAGTTGGGTCCGACTTACAGTGGCCATACATGGAGCAGAACGAAACACTCCCGACACCGTGCCATGCCTGGCACCATGTCAGTGCTTCTCTGCTATTCAGAGGCTTGTCAATGGCTGATTGTTTCAGGATTGCCAGAACCTTCTCCCATTTTTGTGGGGCTGGGGATTGAACCCAGGGCCTCAGAGAACACAGAGTAGCACTCTACCCCACTGAGCTAAACCCCAGCACAGTGATTGAATCTGTTGACCATAAAAAGGAATGTGGTTTTGGCATCTGCTGCAGTGTGGATGGATCTTGGAACATTATGCTGTCGGAAAGAGGCCAGACACAAAAGAGCACATATGGTATGATCCTACTAACATGAGATATCCAGACGAGATAAATCCCTACAACGAGGAAGTAAATTGGTAGGTACCAGGGCTGCTGGCTAAGAGGTGAGTAGAAGGTACCTGCTTACCGGGTATGGGGATGGAAATGTTCTGCAGCTAGGCGGAAGGGGTATTGTGGGGTATATCAAGCGCCATTGAATTTTTTGCTTTCATGTGGCTAATTCTATACTCTGTGAGTTTTATTTATTTACTTCTAATTTTTCAATTAATTAATCTCCTTTTGCAGTACTTGGGGGCTGAACCCGGGGTCTTGCACGTTCTTTCCACGGGCTCTACCATTGGGCAACCCCCAGCCCATTTTTGTTTCGTTATTTTGAGTCAGGTCTCACTGACTTATGCAAGCTGCCTCTGGCCTTGAACTTGTGATCCTTCTGCCTCTGCCTCCCGAGTGGTTGGAATGGCAGGCTTGTGCCATGGCGCCCGGCTACTTTGTGAATTTTACCTCCCTTTTTCTAAATGGATAGATCCATCCTCTAGCTTTCTTTAGTCCATGTCCTTGTGCTTTGGAAAAGATCTCACTGGTTTGCATATTTTCTTCCAGTGTAAAGGTATATGGCCAGGTGGAGTATGTTACTGGATGTTTTCTCATAATAAAATTGGTGGTTATTAGGTGCCAGGAAGTCAGGTCCAACTCATAGTAGCCCTATGTACAACAGACAAAATACTACCTGACACTGTGCCAATGCCCGGCACTACGTCAGGGCTTCTCTGCTATGCAGAGGGTTTTCAATGGCTGATTGTTTCGGGAGTGGGCTGCCAGGTCCTTCTCCCAAGCCTACCCAAGCACCCAGAATTCCCAGGTGGTCTCCCATTCAAGGACCAACCAGGCCCAACCCTGCTTAGCTTCCACGATCAGACGAGATGGGATGCTAGGGTGGCATGGCTGCAGGCCTGAAAAATAGGCGGATGGATGGAGAAATTCTGCTTCTCCAGCTTAGGGCCTTTCTGAATGTCCCTGACCGGAAGACCAGGGAGGAGCGGATATCAGGTAGTGTGGGGTCCAACCTGCAGGCCACGGGCAGCTAACGCAGACACTTTTGTCAGGATCTCCTAAGGGAGAGAGCACCGCAGAGGGTGAGGAGGAGGGAAAGGGGCAGGAGAGGGGAAGGAACCTCGAGGCCCTGAGGAAGAGGAGGGCGATGCCGCCCAGAGCCAGCCGGAGGGGATTTGAGGAAAGCTATCTGTGGTGGTTGCTGGGTGAGACCCCTAAGCCCCACCCTATGGGAAAACCCAAACTAAAGCTCTGCCCATTTATAAAGCTTTCCCTGGCCGGATTTGTGTTCTCTTAGAATGTAAAAGAATATATAAGGTCACAGAACTCACTTGGCACAGGTAAAATGTAAAAAAGCTGAAAGAGTTAATACCCCGGTTTTCTGTACAGAGGTAGAAGCCATGATGTCAGCGGAAAGGCATCGGGGAAACGGCCAGGGGAGAAGTGTGGGGAAAGGCGACCTGCCCCACTTGGTGAGTATGCAGGTTAGTCTCTATTTTCTAGGTCAGGGTACACGGTAGACATCAGAAACCACACCAGCTATTTTGAGCAGAAAGGGATTTAATACAAGGAACTGCGTGCTCTAAAAAAGCACTGGAATGTTCCAGGAAAGGCCTCAGGAAGGGCCTTGAGGAACTAGGAACCTGGCTGGAGGGCAGGAGCCCAGCAGCCAGGGGCAAAGGGAACCCAGAAGCTGGGGTGGACGTGCTGCCGGTAGGGCGCCTTTCCTTGGTGGCACTCCAGGGATGAGAAAGCCATTGCAGAAACACTGGCTCTCAAGCCTAGAAGTGATTCAGTGAAAGAAGCAAGCGCTCTGTGTCCTGCCACTGGAGGGAAGGATTGAAAGCGGGCTAAGACTACAGTACAACCCAGCAGAGTCTCAGGGGTCTGCATGTGATGTCTGCCCTGCAGACTTCGGGCTGTGGTGTTCAATAGGCCCCATGGAGTGGCATCCAAAGTTGAGCTGCAAGGGATCCCAGGAAAGGCCATTCTTCCCTTTCCAGCCTTTACCCGCTGGGGTTTAGCCAGTTGGTAGAGTGCTGCTCTGCCTGCTGTTAAGGCTCTGGCTTCTATTCCCAACAGCCTGAACATGGAGAAGGACCGGGCAGCCCATCCCTGAAACAATCCGCCATTGAAGACCCTATGAATAGCAGAGGGGCATTGATGAAGCGCCAGGCATGGCGCCGTGCCGGAGTGTTTTGTTCTGTTGTACATCAGGTCGCTATGAGTGGGACCTGACTTCATGGCACCTAACAACAATAGTGTACAAAGGCCCATTGAGGAAGTAAAATGAACTGGGGGTCGGTGCACTGTATCCTTCTCATCTTAGCTTCCCATTTGGCTTTTCCTTAACCTTAAAAGTATTGGACGGTGTGGGTAGGTCAAAGTTTGTATTGAAACTGAGACACTTGAACTCCTCTCTTCAGTGTCCTATAGACTGGGCATCCTAAATGGAAGGGCTCTGTAGGGGGGTGATTTTTTTTCACTGAATTTCATCTAGACCTAAGAGAATTTGAGAATTTGAGAGTGGGAAGGAAAATCATTTTGTCCTCTTTCAAAATCTCGATAAAGAAAAGCCCAGGGAAGTCTAAGCCCTGGATGTTCCTAAGCGGAACTGAGCGTTCAGACGCAAAATAATCCTCCCCGTAGAAAACAGCTGCTATTCTAGGAGGAACTCCTCCAACCATATTTTCCTAAGTTCTGGAAGGGTTCATGGACCATGGAATCAGATGAGTAACTGAGCAGTCTCTTTGTGCCTGGGGCAGGTTCCAAGCACCCCTCCAATTTGCCCCCCTAATTTGCCAAACCATGAGACAACAAGCCTGCAATTAGAGTCGTATTTTTAAATCATCTAAATTTTGTGTGGCACAGTCCGCGCCCCCCCTACAAACAGTCTCGCCAAAACGTTGTTATTTTTGCAGAGGAAATACAAAGAGAGGGCTTAAAATTACAAGTCACATTCTAAGTCAGGAAAAGGAAGTGGGTTCTTTGGGGCAACCTCCAGGCTGGGCTCCACACAGTTGTCCCAACCTCATGGTGCCACAGTGGCCTGCACCTGGGCCAGCTGGGGCCTAACCTTGGGATGGGAAGAGCCTTGCTTCCACCTTCTCTGCATAGCTTCATGTGGTGCCTTATTGGCCACTACACAAATGTGCGCTTTGGGTCGAGGCTGATGAAGATAACGTTTGGCCCCTGGCTCCATCCACATCACTTAAAATTTCACGTATGTGCTCACCGCCTGCATGGGTGACATGTTTTCGTCCCAATCGCCCCGCTGAGACGCATCCCATTTCACCTGCTCGAGAAATGACAGAAGACAGGTCCCTCTGGGATTCGCACGCCTCTGCTGGGATTTTCACACCGCTCGCCATGTTAGCATGAAGCAACAGCTGGGTTGCAGAGCGCTGATAAAAATAGCAGCGTCACCCTGCAAGCGAGCTGCGGGAAAAGCACAGAGTCACGTACTGAACGCAGGTGGCCCTGATTTCTCTTTTCTGGGTCCGGAGTGGCAAATCGCAGAACACCCACTTGCTCAGAAAGGGCAAAGCAAGTTTCTTTCCCATCTAAGCGCTAACCAGGAGAAGGCAGAGACAGCCAGACTGCTGTGCCCTCCTTCAGCTCCCCGCTTGGAAGCATCTGGTTGGCCCATGGTTAGTTATCGGGTTGATCAGGAAACCGGACAGGGTGACCCCCCGCATGAGCGAGCTCAGGCAACTTGGGGAACTTGGTTTTCAGGGTTGATCTATGTTGCTGCGGTAACTTCCTGCTGTGACCCTATCTTTCCATCCGTGGAAGCGGAGCTTGCAATTGAACATCCTAACATAACATAGCTGAGATTTTTGGCAGCAGTGCTAACCAGATCCAAGGGTTTGCTTCGGACCATGTGAAATTTTCATATCCTCATGAAAGTCCCCACCTTCCTTTAATAACTTGAAAAAACAGCTTCTCTCAGACCTTCAGGGCTCCAGGTTTCCTTCCACACATCTGCGCCTTTTAGAAGTCACATATTTATAGTCTGGGTGTACATAGGTGGGCTAGAATTTGACATCTTATAAAAAGTGCACCATCTGAAAGGACCTTAGAGAAAAGTGAGTAGAAATCTAGCATTTTCTTCATAAGATCATATTTTTCCTCCTCTGAAACTATGTGGTCATTTCACCACCAAATTATATTTTGTGAAAAAGGGTGTATTCACGAACTCTCAGCCTTGGGATTTGAAGACAGCCTTTTACATTTGGGAGGCACAAATGGGTAGAAAAATTAAAATGGACAGGTGACAAAGTGACAGTTTCTTTCCCTTCATTCACAGAGAAAAACGGAGTCTTATTAGGTACATTGATTGTACTGAAATTTTTAAATGGAAAACCCATCGGTTGAAATCGCTCGCTGTTTAGACAACTGGAAATGTTAGAAAATGCATTCTCATTAAGATGCAAAGTAATAAAGTATAACATGCAGAGGGAAGCCAAAATGAATTTGTAATTTTTCAGTGCCCACACAAATAGGAAGTTTGTGCTCTTCTTAAATGGCAAATGGTTTAGCAGGTCCTTCAATCAAACGCGGGGTTGGTTTGCTGCCTGAATTTCAGCAGAGGATGACTGTTCCCCAAAACTTTAAAAAGCATTATGTAACATAACACGCTGTGGTTAACTGGGATTTTAACCAGAGTTAGGATATTACTGGGCTCAGTAAGCTCTACTTGGATTTGGACATGCTTCTGTACCCCAACATACCCCGCATTGCAAATGCAGAAGGCATAAGCTAGACCACGCCCAGAGAAGCCAAGACATTAACGATTGACTTCACCTTGAATTCACATGCCAAGCTTTACTCTGTCCTACGTTATGAATGAAGAAGAAGATGCTAAGAGAAGTTAAGGAACTTGTCTGAGCACACATCACTAAATGGGACTTGAATTCTCCGCTCACTGACCCCAGAGGCGACATGACAGTCGATTTCAAGAGCTTGCCTTTGCTGCCTGAACCTTCTGGAACCTTCTGGAATGTGCGAATTAGAAATGAAATATGATGTTTTTTGTTGACTTCTTCTCTCGAATATATGCAATACCCAGGAGAAGAGAAAACATCCCAGATGGGAGTCTGCAATAGGATCCCTCCAGCGAGTGATTTTATAAATGTACCAGGCCCAACTTGCCTGGTTGACCAGATGCTAAAATTGTATCACAGTAGTTTGGGCGGCTTGGGAGGAAATGGGGCTGCTTCCTGTGTGCGTTTGTCTACTCTGCTGTGGCTTGCGTCCTTCCACCCACCAAGGCACATCTGGCCAGTGTGTGCCCTGGACAGACAGGCCAGGGCCAGCCTGGCTGGTAGCCCAAGGGCATGGAGCCAGGAGCACTTAAAAAGCCCAGGGAACAGGGTGTACAGGCACCAAGGGTTCCTCACTCAGTACTATGGCAAGCGTGAACCAATACTCAAAGCTACTAAGAACCAGAAGCCTGGTGGACAAGAAGAAGAGAATTAGAGGGGCCCAGGGGTGGAGGGACTGAGAGGGACGGGGGCATGCAGAGGAAGGAGAGGCATGAAAAGGCAGAGGAAGAAGACCACAGCTGTGCAGGGAAGGGTCAGTGCCAATTAACTGGCATCGTGGGACAACCACCTCCATGCCCAGGAACATTCTGGAAGCTTCTTTCATGCCTTTGTTTTAGTCAGGCCATTCTTAGTTGGGGGCTGGGATTTAGCTCAGTGGGTAGAGCGCTGCACTGCAGTCTCTGAGGTCCCGAGTTCGATTCCCGGCACCACAAAAATGGGAGAAGGACCTGGCAACCCACTCCCAAGGCAATCCCAAAACAGCCATTGAAAACCCTATGAGGGTCAACTATGAGTCGGACACTGACTCGAAGGCACCTAACAACAACATCCTTGGTGGGAGGGTGTGTGTGGGTGTGTGGGTGGAGCGCTTAGGTGAATACCTTTTAGTTCAGATAAGAGAAACACAGGGCCTCCTGCAGCCAGATCAGAAGGGAGCAGCTAGAACCCGTGCATTCTCTGGACCGTTCTGCCCCGGCCCGAGGGGCTGTTCAACAGGGACCTAGAGTAGGGGACGAAGGAATGAGAGAGAGACAAGAGACACGAAGGATGAGAGAAAGACAGGCTGTCTGATCAAGCCCCAAAGTCTTTAATTTTTTGCGGTAGCTTAAATACACCTGGAGGGGGAGGGGAGGGGCAAAAATGTCACAAGGGCCAGGGGCTTCTTCAGTTCTTCCTGTAACCCTGACAACCGCTTTCAGATGGTAATTTCAATTCAAAGGTCACAATGCCCTGTGGCTCAACATCTGCTATTTTCACCACACCCTGCACCTTTTCATCAGGGTATCTTGTAAAAAGTTACTTATGGTCTTGGCTCCTGGCACCATTCATTGCGGGTCTCTGCCTCAGCTCTGGGCCTTTCTTTGTGGAGGGCTTCACTGTCTCAGACCCCTCTCCTGCAAGGCAGGACGTGGGGCGCTTTTCTAGTCTCCTCCGCTCCAGCTTCCAGGCCAGAGATGAGAGACATCTCTCTGCCTTCACCACCCCCTGCCCTTACGGTGGGAGACCCAGCAGATGAGGTCATATAATAAACCTGAACGGGCCGGGCGTGGTGGCGCATGCCTGTCATCCCAGCAGCTTGGGAGGCGGAGCCAGGAGGATCACAAGTTCGAGACTAGAGGAAGTCTGCATAATTTAGCAAGACCCTGTCTCAAAAACTAAAGAAAAAAAAAAAAGAGCTGAGGGTACAGCTCAGTGGCCCAGCACTTGCAAAGCATGCGAGCGTGAAGCCCTGGGTTCAACCCCTAGTACCGCAAAAATAAATAAATAAATAAATAAATAAATAAATAAATAAATAAAAATAAACCTGAACCGATTCCTGCAGCTAGGAGCAGGTGATGTGCTGTGACTGAGCCAGGTGTGGTCATGTGCCCGCCTCCTGACTATGCACTGCGCCCAGGGGCAGGTGAGGTGCTAGGGTTGGTCTGAGTTTGGCTGTGTGCCCATCTGTGGCGGGGAGGTACAGAGTCTTTTTCAGGGTGCAAGGTAGTCAGGGGCCCCGAGGAGATGAAAACAGTGATGTCTGTCTTCCTTGGAACAATGTCATGCTATCATCACGTTCTGGCAATGGCTTGTCCTTGGAAGGTCGTATCAAGATCTCAGGGGGTGTGGATGGTGGCGGCAAGTATATTAAACCATATCATTCACTTATTTTGCTTGGGATCACAACATTTATTCTTTATTTCTTTTTTTTTTTTTTGTGGTACTGAGGGGTCGAACCCAGGTTTTGTTCATCCTTTCCAAGCGCTCTACCACTGAACTGCACTCCTGGCCCCTTATTTTTTGAGACAGAGTCTCACTAAGTTACCCAGGCTGCCTCTGGCCTCCAACTTGCGATCCCCCTCCCTCTGCCTCCCAAGTCTGTGGGATGACAGGTGTGCGCCACCGCTGCTGGCACAACATTGAATCTCATTCGAAATTTCAAATGATATTGAAGAAGAGTGCCCCACGTGTACAGTGTTTGAGATGGGGCATGGATTTCCATGTTTGAGACAGCATTGGGAGGTGGAGCTTCCCCAACTCTGGTAGAATCCATTCCTGTTAGGACCAAGGCCGACTCAGTCCCTTTAGATCTCTGTAGGGTGAATGGGGGGCATGGTCTGAGACGGGCAGCCACTTTCTGAGGGCAGGGAGGGGAGGGAAGGAAGCGCCCACGTGGCGAGCTTCTGCCAAGCAGCAGACTTGTACTGTGCACCTTCTCAAAGTGGCCACGCTTCATCTTCTCTGGCGTCTCCAAGAGGGTCAGCCACTTGGGCTATTTGCCACAAATGCACTGGCCTGATGACGGGGGTCTTGACAACTTGCTGACACTCCCGAGGGGCTTCCCAGCTTGCCACGTGGTTGACGGTGCCTGGTGTGTTTGCCAGAGCCCAGAGAGGGCTCATGAGATGGTGCTGGCAAAACCCAGAGGGCTGAAGCCACTGCTTCCTGTTCTAACGTATCCTTATTAGGATGCCGGAGAGCTCTTTGGATCCGAGACCTGGGGTCTGGTTCCGCTGAAAGCCAGCCACTTTCCCTTGTCTGCCTGCAGTTGGCCTTCAGCAGAAGGCGGCAGGGCTTTGTGGAGGGCTGGGTGACCATGGGCAACCCCCCCCCACCCGAGCCACATCAGCCGCCCTGTGAAATGGAGGTGGCAGTGCCAAGCTGCAGGGGTTTTACGGAGGGACAGAGGACGCCCGTGCGAAAGTCCCTGGCTCGGCGCCGATCGGGCTCATGGATGTGCCGGGTGCACGCAGCTCGTGTCGCGAAGGGAGCAGCAGCATTTGCCAGCTCATTTTTATTGTGTTTATTTATTTATTTTTACCCTGTGCGTGGGGGCCTCTCTTTGCTTGGCTTTCTGGATGGCAGCCAGGCTAAATCAGCACCCTCATCTGCTGGCCCCTGTAGCTGGCAGCCTCCCCGCAGGTCCCTGCGACATTTGTGAAGCTCAGCTGGGTGTGCTGGGAAGCCATCTTGGGCGATCCATCGGTTCCCTGTCCTGGGCTCCTTCACCTACCCAAAGCCCACCCTGGGCTCTGTGCTTAGTGCCAGCTAAGCTCAAGCTTTGAGGCAGGCAAAAAGAGATCAGTGGGGAAGCCCTGAGCCCTGGCACAGAGGAACCCCAATCCTTTTTTTTTTTTTCCTTGTGATACTGGGGCTTGAACCCAGGGCCTTGCACCTGCATGCTCTGCAAGTGCTGGATCACTGAGCTGTACCTCAGCCCATTTTTTTACTTTTTGAGACAGGGTTTTGCTAAGTTACACAGACTGCCTTTGGTCTCGAACTTGCGATCCTCCCGCCTCCGCCTCCTGAGCCGCTGGGATTACAGGCATGCGCCACCATGCCTGGCTTGGAACCCCCAATCCTGTACTATTGAGAGTGAAGGGGGTTGGGCACAAATATTCTAAACATCACCCAATTTTGCCAGAGTGGATTCAGCTAGATGGATTTGACCCATTGAGGAATCTCGCCCACGCCAATGGCCTCAGCCCCAGGGTTTTCTTCTGCTGCTTTTCTTGAACTCTAAAGTACATCATAATCCTTTAGCAACATAGTTCAAATGCTGGTTCAGACTGAGAAAGTTTGAGGTGGAAAAGAGATCCAACGTTCTAAAAAGCTTGCAGGGATGTCCTGACCTGTCTGTCTTATTACCATTTTCCAAGGAGAAAGGCTTTGAGATGCCATTTACCAAGTTTTTGTCTTTCTTTTTTTTTTCTTTTTTTCTTTTTCTTTTTTCTTTTTTTTTTTTTTTTGTGTGTGTGGTACTTGGGGGTTGAGCCCAGGGCTCATACTTTGCAAGTGCTCTACCCATGGGCTGCACCTCCGTCCCACTTTTCAACTTAGAGATAAGTTTTCACTAATTACATAGGCTGCCTCTGGCCTTGAACTTGCAATCCTCTTGCCTCAGCCTCCTTAGTTGCTGGGATTACAGGCATACACTACCACGCCTGGCAGAAATCATCTTTGTTGGTATGGTTTGGCTTTTATTTACTTTAAAATGTGCTTTTTAATTCTTTAAACATATTATGACTTTTCATCAAACTGATCTGCCTCTCCCCAATATCCTGTGAAATCACAGCTTTACTGGGAGATTTTCGCTCTGATGCGCCATGAGATGAACACGTGACCATTAAAACAGGAAACCCGTATGTACGACAGCTTGTTCTGCCAGCGGTGTGGCTGCATCATGTTGGGTCTAAGAAAGTCGGTTTCAAGAGCTTGGGTTGAAACCATAGCCTGGAGCACCTAGATCTTGCTTTTTGGGCTCTTTCATTCCAGTAGCCAATGTTTCTGCAAGAGCACCAGGGACTGGGGGGGCCAGGCCGGGTGAGGTGATTTTTGGACAATATGTTATAGGCAGCAAAGACAACCTTCCCACGCCTAGCAGGCTGCGTGCAGGACAGAGCCTTGCATAAAAAGCCAGGGCACTGAAAAGGGCAGCTGCGACCATAGAGTCTTTTCTGAGGCTATGTCCAAATTGCTTTTTTTGGCTGGCCACGATTTTTTGAAACCTATGCAGCAACTAGAGGATAGGGAGGAAAAAAAAAATCCTTCCAAACTCCCTGTCGGCTCTGAGGTGCTTGTTTGTTTACGAAGTAAAATGTCCCTGGTGAATCATTTCATTTATAATTAAATCTAATAATAAGCCATTGTGGCTAAGTTAATTTTGAGCTAATTCCACGGGAACTCGGCATCCTGCATGGCTTCTGAACAAAAGATCCTGAAGTCGTCCAACGTGACTCATTCCAGACCAGGCCTCCGGGGACAAGCGCCAGGAGGTAGATGGGCAGAGGAGATGGTAAGAAAGCTAATGGTCAGGACCCCTGGAGGCCAGAGACACCTGGATGACAGAAGCTTCTGGGAGCTCTGCAGGCTGTGGGGGGCTTGCTCAGACCCCAGCTCCTCCACTGCTCTGGACAGAGGCCACGTTTCCCACCAGAACCCAGTGCCCTCTCTGACTGCAGCCTGGAGAAAGCGGCATCCATGGGTTCTACATTACGGTGAACCCCGAGATGTGTCAGGCACTTCAGAAATAGGGCTCCATATCCTCCCCAGCCTCACAGGTCTGCACTGAAGCAATAAGATCGGCATTTCTCCAAGTGCCCGCCATGGAAGAAGGAAGGCTCAGAGCTGGAATTTTTACCCAGATCTTTTAGTTTTATTTTATTTGCTTTTATGCATTTTACTTTTTCATTGCCGAAGATTCAACTCAGAGCCTTCTGTGTGCTAGGCAAGCGCTCTACTACTGAGCGACATCCTCGGCCTTTTTAAATTTTTTTATTTTGAGACAGGTCTCACCAGATTGCCCAGGCTGGCCTCAAACTCAGATCCTCCTGCGTCAGCCAATCAGGTAGCCAGGACAACAGGCAGGCACCACCGCACCCGGCTGAGTCTGGTCTCTCCATCACTTCATGGAAATGGAGATCCTGCAGAACCACTGTCCCACCTGGATGAGTCCCTCAAATCCCAGTGGGCACCTGAGGTTTCTCTGGAAGCTTCTTCCTTTGGATTTCATGTTTGATTCCGGTCCCCAATTGGCTGATACCGATTTCCCATGCTTGAATGCGTATGATCTCGAGAACCCACGTTGAGCCGTCTGCTGTGTGGTGGTGGGAGAGAGGGACCCAAGGGAACCCCCAAATGGAGAAATCTCAGAATGAGAAGCAGAAGACGCCAAAGACAAGCCCGATGGGCATTCTTTCTCCTTGGAAGAAATGGCTATGCTCTGTTTTCCTTCCTCCTTCTGCTTGGTCTTTTCTCACAAGCCTGGCTTTTATTTACTTGTGTAATGAAACATCTTCCCAGTCCCTCTGTAGATTTCTCTTGAGTTGTGTCTGTGACTTATTCAGTTTGCCATAGGGTGATGGCATCCAATAAAAGACCCGGGGTTATGATGCGCTGAAAAAATACAACCACGCAAGCCCCACTGTCTCCAGAACCCAGACTCCAGTGACGTGTGTCTTAATCTTCACAGGCACCTGCCTGTGGGTGTTTTTGAACTGTGTGAGAGTAGAATTCTTTCCTGGTTGTGCAACCGCCCCGGATTACTGAGATGACCTTTCAGAGAATTCACAGAACAGGGCCTCCGCAGGGAGGCCAAAGCCTGCCCTGGGATTGTTTTCTGAGCACAGAGATGGGGTGATAGGGTTCCTGCGCTTCCTGTTGGCTCGCTGACATCATGGTCCTCTGTTGGTCTTGGGCTCTCCAAATCGGACAGGTTGTGTGTGATGGCAAGAGCAGAGCCCCTGGCTGGAAAATTTGCGCTCACAGGGAATGAACGATGTGGGGCCATTTGCCTATGTGAGGGTGTGGGAAGCGTGACATTTATGCTCCTAAGCACTTCCAACCAAAGCAGCCCGGGCACTCGCCCGGCTTTCACTTCGGCCCCAGCTGGGGGGGGGAGGGCTACCAGCATCTCTTTGAAAGGCTCCTGAGAGCAACCAGGACTGATGCGGCTGATTTCTTTCCTCCCTTTTTTCTTCCTTTTCTTTTTTCCCCTCTCTTTATTGGTAAGTGCCGGTGGGGTGCAGAGTAACACAGCATTTGATTTTTCCATTAGGCAACTATTACCTCACTTTTGGTTACGCTTCCATCAACTTAACGAGGTTTCTGGAAACTTTTGACTAATAGATAGTAAGACTCATAAGCCTATCTGGGTTACGCGCCCCTATTTTTCCCTGGCTGTTTAGTTTCTAACCAAAGGCGGCATCAGCAAGGAGGGCGGCTGCCCGCCTATGGTGACTTTAGGAGTTAGACAAGGGGGCAGGAGGAGCCAGGCAGCCGGCTGACCCCTGCCGCTCCAAGGGTGAGACACGGCCAGGTGAGAAGCCTGAAATATTTGTTTCTTGTCTTGCTGCCTTGCGTCTTTGTTATCCGATGGCTTCCACTTGGCCTTCTCAACAGGCCACGGGAGAGTAATACATGCTTCGCAGGGGAAGATGAACTTCAAGTGGCTGTCTTTGTGGACAAGAGGCCACAGGCAAAATGTAGACAACAGGGAGCTGACTTCCCTGCCAACCGGAAGTCACTCCCCTGACTCAGCCTCGGAGGCTGGCCTCTCCTTGGCCCATGAAGATGAGGGGCAGGTGGTCTCTGACATCGATGTCTAAGACTCGGGGTAGTAGTTCTTTCCAGAATCTGGGTTCCTGCCACGGTCGCACTCCCTGGACACAGGAGGGAGCCTGGAGCTGCTCATTCCTCAGCGAGTTCCCTGGAGGCCAGGCCAGCCCTGCCGGTCACGTGGCCCTTTGGGCACATCTTGCCACCATCCCTGGGGCGGGCCTCCTCTCCCCTGTGCCTCCCCCTGGCTCCTCAATAGCAGAGGCCCCCCACATGGCTGCCACAGCCCCTTGATCCTGGTCACTCCATGGCTTCTCTTCCCTGTCGCTGAATCTCTATGGCTTCTCGTCACCGTCCCCCGTCCCCAGCCCTTGCCACTTGGTTTGGATTCTTGGGCAGAACGTCTTAGAGACAAGCAGAGAAGGTCTTATCCCCTGCAGAGAAGATCTTATCCCCTGCCACCCATGTATTTCCTGTGGGAAGAGAGGTTCTGAGCTTTGGAACCCCGCTCTTTCCTTGGAGAATCGCCATGGAGGGGAAGGGGACTTGCTGAAGAGCAAAGTCACCTGACTGAAAGGGATTGTGACCATTGAGACTTCCATTTCCCAGCATGCCCCAAAGCTGGGGCTCAGTGCCCGGGGCCAGGAATGTGAACGCAGGCCTGACTCATGGCAAGTGACTCATGAGGGAGAAGGTGGTGAGGGTCACGGGGCAGTGGCAGCCACACAGAGCTCCTGAGGCAGAGGCAGCAAAGGTGCCGGCAGGGTTTCCTCCCTCAGGCTGGTTCTCACTGGGCTTTGACTCACTGTTTCTCAAAGATGAGCTGTGAACCTTTCCTCCAGGTTGGAGGTCTTTGGGACTTTGAACCCAGGGCCTCACACACACTTTGCAAGCGCTCTACCACTGAGCTGCACCTCCAGCCCCTTTTTATTTTTTATTTTGAGACAAGGTCTTCCTAAATTCCACAGGCTGCCTTTGGCCTCGAACTTGTGATCCTCCTGCCTCTGCCTCCTGAGTTGTGTGTACCACTGCGCTTGGCTAACCTGATCTCCTCTTTAGAGACTCCATTTTTCCTAGGTTAGCCCAAAGTGCTTCCCAGAACTTGGTTGCAAAGAGCCTTTGTGTCCCCTGACCTTAAAGAACCTCACAGCCCCTGCCAGTGGAGATTTCTTTTCTTCATCCTGGTTTCCTAGGCTGGGGCTACAGCTCAGGGGTAGAGCACTTGCCTAGAATGTACCTGCCAGGGTTTGATCCCTGGAGATTAAAAAAAAAAAGATCCTTATAAAATTTTCCTCATAGACCTGCATGCAGTCTTTACACATGGAAAGGAAGGGAGTCATTTAAATTTCGAATGGGGTTCTGAAAGCAGGCAGCAAGTCGGACATAGTGGTTGTTGTTGTTAGGTGCCGTCGAGTCGGTATCCTACTCATAGCGACCCTCATAGGGTTTTCAACGGCTGACTGTTTCGGGATTGCCTTGGGAGTGGATTGCCAGGCCCTTCTCCCATTTTTGCGGTGCTGGGAATTGAACTTAGGACCTCAGAGACTACAGCACAGTGCTCTACCAACTGAGCTAAATCCCAGCCCAGACATAGTGGTACACACCTGTAGTCCTAGCGATTGAGAGGTGAGACAGAGACAAGAGGGAGGGAGATAGAGAAGGGAGGGGAGAGGAGAAGAGAGAAGGGACGCAGAGAGGAGACATTGTCACTGAAGGAGAGTGTAACATGAAGACATTATATGTAGAGTGCAGGCAGATTATGGAAATTTCAGCTTTCAAGAAGTTAGGCTGCTCACCCTTTTGTTCTTGCTGTTGATTGGCAGGCATTCTTTACATATTCTAGACCCACAGTTTCAGTCCACGGAGGGATCCAAAAGGTTGTGTCCTCGTTCAGTTTAGAACTGCAGGCAGAGTCCACCTCGCAGGGTGACCTATCCCCATGTGCAGTGACTTCAGGAGAGGAGAGACGGTGGCATGGAACACTTAGACAGAGATGGAGTCGGAGATACCACAGACCAGCTGCCCTGGGTCTGTGTGGGCCTGGGGTGAGATCTAGAACTTTCCGGGTGGGCTGAGGCTAGGGAGGAATATTGTCAAGAGGGCTGGGAGAGAGGAAAGGGGGGCGTTGGTAGGAAACAAGACGCCACACTGGAGGCCAAAAGAAGGTGACGGCTGGCACATGGGACTGACCTCCAGACACCTGGAGCGTGACCCCAAGTGCCTCCCACACAGCCTGACTTGAACTTGGAAGACAGAGCCGGCCAGGAGTGTTGACTTTGCTGCCATGCAGAATATAAACAAATTCCTCGCTAGTGGGGGGAGGCGGAGAAGATAGGAGGACTTTTGAGAGGATAAAACTCTGAAAGGGACATTAACACTTGGGTCAACTAAATTAAATTCTCAATCACCTGAGTAATTCTACAAAGGAGATTAAGTTTTTAAATGAGACAGGATTCACTTTGAAGAAAGAAGATTAGTTGCTTTTATTTGTCCCTCTGTTTCATTTTCTGCTTTCAGTGGAAATAGAGGCTCATGAGTTTAAAGAGAATTTAGTGGTTCAGCCATTTGGGCCACCATGCATTTTAAACCCAGCATACCACCCGAAGGACTGTGATATGACGGTTATTTAATTTAAGAGGCAGGGGTAGTGTGACAAGTGGCTGCCATTTTACGTTTAGAAACCTCCCTTCGATGGGTCTAGAATATGTAAAGAATGCTTGCAAATCAACAACATGAAAAAAGAAAGATGAACACCCTAACTTTTTTAAATGGGCAAAGAGGTTCAATAGGCATTTCACAAAAAAAATATATGAATGATCAAAATGCACATGGAAAGATACTCAGCATCAGTCATCACAGAAATTCAAAATAAGACAACAACAAAATACCATTCTGTATGCCCTAGAACAGGTTAAAAAAAAAAAAACACAGTGAATGTTGGCAAGTATACAGAGCAACTAAAATGTCAAATGGAGACTATGAAATTTGGGCTCAGGGTGTATAAACAATTGCTTAGCATTTTCTTCTAGTGGCAAGATACACCTGCCTTATGACCCAGAAAATCCCCTCTTAATTATCAACTCCCCCAAAATGAAAGCATATGTCTACAGAAAGATTTGTACAAAAATGTCAATAATAGTCATTCCTTGAGTCACACGCTGGAAACAACCCAAATGCTCATCAGCAAAAGAGATGAATGAAATGGAGTGTATGTGCTCAATGGAATATTACTCAGCAATACAAAGAACCATCTACTGTTACAGCCACTGCATGGATGCAGCTCAAAGAACCACGATGCTGAGTGAGAGAAGCTAGACACAAAAATGCGTATACTGTGTAATTCCATGTCTATAAATTACTAGGACTAGCAGATTTTATTTATATTGATAGAAGTCGGGCCAGGAGAGAACTTTCTAGAACATAGTAGACACTGAAGAGTTGCAAGTTTCATTGTACATAAATTATTCATTAATTTCAAAGGAAATATTAACTAAAAGCCTGCAGCTGTCCCACCGTGGCATCCGATCCCATCAGATCTCAGGAGCTAAGCAGGGTCGGGCCTGGTTAGTCCTTGGATGTGAGACCGCCTGGGAACACCAGGTGCTACAGGCTTGGGAGAAGGACCCAGCGACCCACTCCCAAAAATCAATCTGCCATTGAAAACCCCACGAACAGCAGAGAAGAGTGTTTTGTCTGTTGTATGAAAGGTCACTATGAGTCAGATACTGACTGGACGGCACCTAACAACGTTAACCAAAAACTTCTTAAAGTTGTGGCTTGAGTTCTTACAGCAGATCAGCAGGGCAAATGGGGCATATATACAAGTCCCAGAAGGTTCTGCGTCTTTGGGGGGCACCTTCCCTCTGTCCTTAGATCCATTCCAAGTGTGCACTCGCTCTTACACACACAGCCCCCTCGGGGAGTGTCTTCCCTCCCGTCGCTAAGTGCGCTAGAGTCATCTCCGCTTCTGAACCTCAGCGCGCACTAAATCATAGTTGGCCTGGGTTTTTTTCAGCAAAACACGGATGCGTTTGAAAGCACTCTGGCCTCCACAGGCCTCCTCCTTCCTTGTTAACTCCGCTGGGCCTTTCATAAATAATGCAGCTGCCTTCTCATCTCAGCTGCAAATGTGGATCTCTCCTCCCTCCCTCCTTCTCCCTCCCTCCCTTCCTCTCTCTCTCTCTCTCTCCCTCTCTCTCTCTGTCTCTTTTGCTCTCTCTCCCTCTCTCCCTCCCCCTCTGTGTCTCTCTCTCCCCATGTCTCTCTCTGTCTCTCTCTCTCCCTCTCTCTCCCTCCCCCCC